>SWEM01000591.1:0-18527 GCA_019593585.1 Nitzschia palea | reverse complement strand
ACAGTCTCTAGCGAGCACTCCAGCTTGCGCTGCTCGACTGGAAGGCTCTACCGATTGCACGTAGGCCCTGCCGTTGATTTCCGCAGAATGTAACTCCAAGACTCGAGCTATCTTTGGGAGACGAGTTGACCACAACTACCAACTTTGCAGATTGTCCAGCATCATCGCCCAAAACGAGATTTGCCATTACATGTCTTGAAAGGCATGTGCAGCGTCCTGACTCCATTTCTGCCAGAGCGACGTCATGGACCGGTTTGGAGATTCACAAAACAAGGACAGGAGTGGGGGTTTGGGGCCGTACGGGCTTCACTGAAAGCCGCGCGTTCTTCTCGCTTTTGGATCGTCAGGGTGGACAGAACACAAAAATTTGTTGCAGACCGTGGCTAAGATCCTCAGTCCGCTCTGAAGACTTGCTCCCTTTTCCTGCCTGTTACTTTATATAGATAGTACCAAGTGCCAATAGGGAAGGATCAATCAGTATAACGATGGAGTGGTGATACAGAAAACGCTAAATACAACGATGGTTGATGATGGTGGCAGTCTTCAATCATTCACACATTCCTATCGTACGGCCATCGTCGCCCAAGGCCGTATTTTTTTTTCTTTCGTGCTTGCCCTCGCTAGATGCGCACTTTTTGCCTAGTTGAGGAAATTCGCCTGTTTCGGCCGCCACACCCGGCACCTCCATGTGATTCGTTACGAATATAGGTCATTTTCCATTGACCACATGGATTTCTTCCCGTGATCCAACTCCATGCCGACAATTGTACTTAGGCCATTAGCGTCTTGGAAACCGTCCAACCGCCCAAATCGTATTTCCCTCCCTATTCCAAATCCAATGCCAAACCCAAATTTTTCCGGCGATCTACCGGTAGTTTGCGACGTGACTGCGACACGCAGGTACATTGCCAAATGACATACGAGAAGGAAAGACGGAAAGACATACGAGAAGGAAAGCAAACACAAAAGGTGTTATCTATGAAAACAAAACACGACCTCAACCAAGAATTCTGATGCAAGAACGTAATACAAGTAGTACTACCAGTAGTAAACAACACTATTCTGGAACTAGATACACGGGCGGGTACCAGTTTCTTTCATGTAGGATCCTGGCTGGAACAACTTCTACCAATTTACGGTAGAAAAAGCAATTGCTTTGGGGTAACTAGCGCTAGAAAATACGGAAAGATGAATTGAGCATAAGGGAACTGACAGTGAATGAACATCAGAACATTGGAGATTCATCATTCATCATTGACATCATGATGCAAGTGCAAGCGTCCATTTTTGCATTGTTAATTTTTGATAGTACAGGTAGTTTTCGATTTTACAGTTTTTCCTACGGTAGTTGCATTTTCGTTTTCGATTTATACAGTTTTTCCCACGGTACATGGTAGTTGCATTTTGGCATGATCAGTAAATGCAACGGCTTGGCTTAGCTATTAGTCACACGGATACGAACGTCCATTTCGTACCAGGCACCTTCAAGTTCCGCCGACACGTTATGTATTTCCCACGTCTGCAGTGGTCTCAGTCCCGTCGAACCGTCGCAACGAGAACTTTACTATTAGTCGAAACGTTGAAGCGAATCACTGAGTTCCTTCTCAAACAGTTCGCAAAGACGATTGAAGCCCCGGCCACACTATTTAAATCGTCCTAAAGATCATGGATGAACATCGTCGAGACAAAAGCCTATCATGCATGCAACCTTCATAAATACCAATGAAAGGCCGCTTAAAGTAACAGCAGCGACACAAGACAGTAGGGGCTATTACCGATTATTCCCAGGGAAATGGAGCGAGAGGACAATTAAGCACAATACCGGTAAAATGCTTCGGTCGAGGAAGCCCTTCAACTCTCGAGAATTGCAGTTCAATATAGACATGGACGGGTAATTTTGTACACTTATATCAGTCATCCCGGTTATACTCCCTGAGAAAAATGTAGCCATTGCCGGATACCGTATGTCCTTCAATCAAAGAGGAAATATCCAAATGCAAATGCTGATTCATCACACCCCACCGATTTCATAAAATTCTCCAATCTCCCCACAACAACGTCTCAAGAGCAACACCATCATGGTGCCTGGCCTTCCCGATCATTATCCCGAAGCAGATCACAGTCTATACCGAGATCACAAGGCCCCTGTGTTCCGCATCATGGACGAGGAGAAGGTTCATCATCGCAAGAGTGCTTGTGTTCAACAAATGTTATCGACGAGCTGCATGTCGGGTCTAACATTGGAGGACTCGTCGTGGTCGGTCGAACTGCTGGACGACGACGACGACGAAGAACCCTCCACGTCGCCCAATCGTGATCGCATACCGGCACCACCACTTCGAGGACGACGATCGTTGGTGCTAAGGACGGAAGAAGAGTCGGACGATTTTTCAAAGAACCGCTTCGCGGCCGTTCTCCAACCACCACCACCACCACAACGCCAACCGAACCTCTGCACGCCACCTACCCGTCGCCCCTCTTCAGATGGCTCTGTTCTGCCATCTGACTCGTCAACAGCAATGCTGAGTTTGGACCTGACGTCAGCCTACAAGAGCTTTAATGATTCGTCGGTAATCAGTGTCGAGACAGAGCTTTTAGAGCAAGATCCAAATTCAAATCAAATCCATAAATCTCTTCCTTTCAGGACCCAAAGCCGCGGCACCAAGAACCTTAAGACTCCTCGACGTCTCACTCCGACGTTGGAAGTTCCCGAAGAGCAGGACCAATCAAATTGGGGCGAACAAGAAATATTAGATGACATACCATCGGAGCACCTACCGGTAGAGTCAACAATGCCAACTGCTCCACTGCGAGATGGTGAAACAAGAGACAACATTCGCACAAAACCACGACGAAACTATACCCGAGAATCAATCACGCTTGAATCTGCCGTTTTCAAGGCCACTCAAGGGAATCACCACTGGGGAGTAAAGTCTTCGTTGACACTAGATTCAGCTCTTTTTGATGATTCGGCGGTACGTTTTGAGGAGCCAGAGGACGATGATCCTTCCTCCAAGCGTACCTCGTGGGGGGTGGGTTCCTCGTTAACCTATGCCACCTTTGAAGACTCGTTGCCTGTACTCAGCTCAGCCGGCCATGATCAGGACCAGTCCAATGATGAGGAATGCGCAAATCCAGTCTCGAATGATGCCTTTTGCCAAGAAATGAACAAATTGCGCTTCTCCTCGCATGGTGATAGCATCCATAAGTCTGGAAGCGGACATCGCCCCCTCCCAAGTGCTTTTTCCAGTATCACTCCATGCGCCAAGCCTATTCGAACCGAATCTATCCCAAAGACAAGTAACAAGGATTCAACAGCGGATTCAGCATAGGGATCGATCCTTCCTCCTCCGACCGGGGGATTTCCTTTTCCTGGATGATGTTATGTCGACTGTTTGGTCGACTGAACAATTGCGAGGTGTTGAAGTGCATGCTATATTCCATTTTTACTTTTAGAATTACTACTATACAATTAACACTTAAATATCTACTAGGGTATGAATGAACTACCGCTACGTGCGTATTTGCACTCGTACCTTTCACATCGCTCGAACAAGACGATTCTCCAAGAACCGGAACGGTGTTTCTTGGTTTCTTGCGATTGTCACATCGCCATCACCATTCTGTTGCCCCCTTCGCCACAAGATCTGAGTTACACTTAATACATCCAAGGGAACTTATACCCCTAGTTGAGCTTGTTAAATATCAAGTTTCCCAGTTTGGATTCGTTTCCATACAACTATAGCCCAACGGCTGAAATTTCCAAGCTTCGGGTCTACCCACTTTACTTAACAACTTGGATGTGATGACACAAGCGTCTCTGGTGCACGGTAATGATTCCCAGAAATGAATTCCTTGGAACGTAGAGCGACGGTTGTTCACCCATGCATCGGAAATTCCCGTGCAGTTTTGGATCCCTGCGACTTCATAGCCCATATGCCATCCAAATATGCCTACGAAAGGAGACTACCTTGGGTTGGAGGCTATTATGTGGGGTTAGATGCTTGATCCCTGATTATGTGAATTTTCCCTAGGAACACGATGCGTTGGCCCGAAATCTGCTTGTGCGCTTTTCGTTCGAAACCTGCTCTGCTTGGTTCGAGATACCTTGGGGCATTTGTGTGAGTCAAAAATGCTGAATGCGGCGTGGTTCATGGACACTTTTTTCCCTTCCCTTTTCAGTGTCTTGCTGTGATTCATTCATCGCAAAAATCCTTCTCTTCGCGTCCAACACCAAGACTCCTCATTGTCAAAACTGTCACAGTCAACATATGCAACCCTCGTTCACTTTTCCCACTATCATTCTACTCACTACCACGCATTAAACAAGAACATAATTTGTTACCATGATTTCCAAACAAGACATCCCTTTCACTGTCATCCCACAGTCTACCACTCGATGCAGTATTATATCAGCCATTACAATTTCTGAAGAAGACTTTGTTAGTCGACGACAGTCAAATCGAGGAGACTATGATGAATCCGATGATGAGGAGGATATGGAAGCGCTTGAAGCAAGCATTGAACTTTTTGTCAAGGAGATGAATCAACGGAAATCAGCCATCTCTGCGATTTCAGCAGTCTCGGAAAGTACAGAGAGCGAGACAAGTTATGATAGATTTGGATCCATTACAGGACCAAGAACCTCCGAGTTGCTTCAGGCAATGCCCAAGCCAGAGCGAAAGCCATCCGTGAACATTCGCCCTTCTTCAGTTACTGGAAGTCATGGTCAGCATCATCATCATCATCATCGCGATTCTCTCCTTCTGGACAAAGACGCCCACCACGATAGAATGCCGAATTTGCCGAGTCGACGCCCATCCGAAAGTATCTCTCGAATGCACTCCCTTGCGAGTGACCAAACGGAAAAATCTACCTTGAAAGGACTCCAAACATGATCCAGGATGGCACTTCAAGGTTGTGGCGTTGGAAAACTATGATCAATCAATTATCCTCCTTCTTCCAACCAAAATTTTTGCTCCCAATATCAAGAAACGGCTAAACAAGACCAAGGTCCCCAGCAGACGCCGCGTCTTGAAAGGATTCTTCATTGGCTTGACAACCTAGAACTAAAAATCGCAACGATTTGCTTGCTGCAAATACACTCCAATTTAAACGACCGGTCCTGGTCCAAGAGTTGAGTGAAGTATAAGACGATAAGAATATTAATTTCTAAGTTCAACATAATTAGTGACTAATGACCTTTCTCTTTTACTGAAAAGGATAGTTTACTGTTAGGTCAATAATGTTGTGAATGTGTGCTACACTTGCAACAAAACTCTACCGGTAACTGTAAAGAGCTACGGAAAATGGAAAGTGAGAAGCGTCGTGACGTCACACTCTCGATACAAAAACTAAAAAGTGCGCCAAGCGACTGACCCTGATGGCATCATTTTTGCACTTGTGGAGCAAACACAAAAAGATAGGCTTTCTTCTTCTTCGACTTGGTCGACGCCGCAACAACAACAATCTACCGGGTATTTGTACCATGCGGCGACCATTGACAATGACCCGTATACTAGTACTGCTCTTATTATTGCTGGGGATTGCTGGTCAGTCGTCTTCGTCTAGTCAACCCTAGGTTTGTGTTGACGTCGCTGTTATCACGTAGCTCTCCTACGACACCAGCATCCGTTTTGGAACCTTGGGACATTGTCAAGGATCCCACTCCACTACCAACCATTGAGGAATTGGAACAAACAGCGCCTCAACATGAGATTGATGCACTCGTCAATCGAGTTGTTGGAACGGAACCTGGTATCCTCATCCAGCGATTTCGACCACATCCACGTTGGCTTTGGCGCCAATGGTTCGGGACAGTCTTGTTCCACACATTTCCAACCGTTCTTTTCAATATGAGTCTGGCGCTACTCTTCTGTTGGGCTGTGAGACGACGCCATGAGGGCGACTGGGATCTCTGGCTCCCTCCACCCCCAGGAACATTTCCTCGATTGGAAGCGATTGACAAGATTTGGAAGACACTCATGAGTTTGGCCACCTTTTTGCTCACCTTCTTTGTCGGCCAAGCCTATACGTTCTGGCGAAATCTACATGATCAAGGTCGAGGAATACAAGGCCGATTAAATGATATCAACATGTTACTGGCAGCCAATGGAGCTGCAGTACCAGTTCCACCACACAAGAAGAAAACCCTCAAGGAGCCCTATACCGATGAAGCTCTGGCATTTTTGAATTCCACTGCCACCAAGTTACGAGTATGTCACTTGCTTTTTTGGGCAGCCAGTGCACCTCGCTATCGTGTCCTCTTGACGCCCCGCGGACTCGATCGGTTGGTCCAAGTTGGATTTTTACCACCCTTGCTCAAGACCCAAGTATTGGATGCGACGCATGGTCTCCCACCCACACGAAAATGGATTGCTCTTTTGGAGTCGGCTCTTATGGATTGTCAAGAGGCCCTAGTGAATCCTAAAGCTATCCAACGGTATTCCAATGCACTCGAACATGTCCTATTGGACCAATTTTGCCGATTGCGAGCCTTTATGGCTACCATCCCAGACCAGATGGATGGTCGCATGCCCTTGGCCTATGCACATTTTGTGCAAATCCTCGTGGATCTATTCCTCATGGTGGCACCTATTGCACAGTAAGTATTTACCTTATGGGGTCTTTGCCAAGTCCATATCCGTCACCTTACTTTGCCTTCACCCTCACTTTTCTGTCCCAGATATCCGGAAATGGGTGCGTTTTCTGTGGTTCTGGTTGGGATCCTTACGCTTTTTTATCGAGGTTTGCTGGATTTGGCCAAAGTCTTTTTGGATCCACTCGATAGAGAAGACTATTGCGAAGGGGCTGTGCACCTAAACTTGGCCGTGTTTATTCGCGAGGCTAATGCTGCGTCCACCCGATGGATCCTCGGTGGACGTGCTGCCGCTGCTGCCACCAGCCCTACGGATAAGCAACAGTTTTCATAAAAAAAACAAAGACGACGACGGGCTCTATCACTATGGCTATTCACATGTTGAAACAACACAAAGTTTCATCCAATTTTACATGCCACCAAAAGTGCTGAAATTTCTTTGAAGGTTCCGCCGGAAGATCACCTCACGTTCCCAACCTTGGATCGACAACAGAGAAAGTCGGGACCACGGCCACTTTTGATTGATCGACACTGTAAAAGATATCTTTACCAGGTAGCGGCAACGTTTTAGACGACCGGCCCGACCTGGTAGTGTGAACAAGTGTGCGTCGTCTGGCAAAGCGCCCTACTACGGTACAACTACCGGTAATGAATGGGGAGAACTGATGATTCCAATGGGTTTACAGTTAGGGTTATAAAAAAGGATGCATCACATGATTGCCGTACATATAGTTGCTCTCATATATTACTAATGGCACATCGATACCAGGCCGCTTACCTTTTACCAGTATCCTGTCAGATGGTACAATAGTACGTACCTTATTTTCAGATCCCTCGCTATAATTACAACCGTACCAGGTAGGAATTTATGCTCGCATTTTGTAGCGTTGACCTACCTGGACCCAAACACTGTGCACCCCATTTGCTTTTTTCACTCTCTCCGAATCACAGTAAAGTTACCAGGGTGTCAACGATTGGATTCCTTGTATAGACACATGTACCGATAGCTCCAGAGGAAGTAGTTGTAGTTGAGGAGGCAGGAAACGACCAAGAAGAAAACGCACACAATACAAACAATGGGTGGCTTGGTATCCGCATTGGCATTTCCCGTCCCGGAACGGCATCGCAGTGCACCATTGCTTCAGTATCAAGGGGATCGTTTGGTATGGTTGACTACGCGTAGTAGTAGCACTACTACTGGCAGTCCCGGTAGTACTGGATTACGTATTCCAGCCTTGTACATTCAACGGCCCAAGTCGACCTTTACCTTGTTGTATAGTCATGGCAATGCCGAAGATTTGGGCATTTTGCTTCCGTATTTGGATGAAATAAGCATGGCACTCAATGTTGACATTTTTGCCTATGAATATCCTGGTTATTCCATTGCCGAGGGGAAAGAACCATCTGAACAATTGTGTTATGATGCCATTGATGCCGCCTATGACTATTTGAGTCGCAACATTAATCCCTATTCCATCGTCTTGGTGGGTCGATCCCTGGGTTCCGGTCCCACGGTTCATTTGGCCAGTCGCACACCCCACATTGCCGGTACCATTCTACAATCTCCCCTCGAGTCGGGAATACGATGTGTGCTAGGAACTTGTTCGAGTATTGCTCTCTATCCCTTGGACATATTTTGCAATTATGCCAAGGTTTCCAAAATTCAAGGTCCCGTTTTGATTTTTCATGGTTTGGCCGATCGAGTGGTACCCTGTCATAATGGCAAGGCTCTCTATGCATTACTACAACAACGCACCAATCATGTACCATATGATCCCGTGTGGATTACCGGACGGGGACATAATGATATCCCACACAGCCTATGTCTACAGTTGATGCAAGAATTCTTGCATTTTTTGGCAGCTAGCCATATCCCCATTGGCATTGATAAGGAACCTACCATTGTTTCCAACTCCAAATCTACAGCAGCAGACCCCTTGCTGGCTTTGTCATCGGTTCGATCCTAGACGGATGGGATGGTTTCCACATTTGGTCAGTCATTCTTGCCGCGCGCGACCATTGTGAATGCCATCAATGTGATTGGTGAAACCTCTCAAGGTTGGGACCCAGTTGACAGGATTGTGATAAGATGTATCCCAAACCAAAGTTTGTGGAAATGGGCTAAGGGTGTCAATGGCTGTGTTGACTGTGAGGTAATGACCGCAGAGAATCGACGGTTTGATTGATCAGTTCGTTCTATCACTTGTGTGTGGGAACGACATGTCCCGCGTCATCATCTACCTATAAATCAACGTGGTGTAGAGCACAACCTCTTTTTCTGATATTTGTCCATCCTGTTTTGAAAAAGTTGCGCATCATCATTACGAGGGCACACAAAAAGAATGGGATGGTAGCACAACGTACTCGGACTCGTGGTCCGCTTTGATTCCGCGTCAAGTGGGCGACCCTAGCAGCATTTCGTCTAGGAAGGAGCCCACGAAAGCCCGAGTGATCCAGATACAAGAAAGTAATAGAGTGTCAACATGGTACAAAATAATATCACGCCCCGTTCAGAATCGTATCGCGTCAGTAAAACGATTTTGGCTTGGCGATTCCAAGGAACAAGTCCATGCTGCATGCGATTTTGATGACCTTTATACGTAGGTGCATGTCTTTCTTTGCTCTTTCTCAACGATGATTCATCACCGTCCAGCTGGCTACAAGGTAAGTACGTGCCTACCATCTGTGCCAACACTAAAGCGAATTAACAGTCTGGAATTTCGCTTTCTACGGGCCAGAAACCGAACGGCAAAAAAATTACCGGTAGTGGCCAACAGGGCTTCTCATCATTCCAAGACCTGCAAGCTTTGGGCACGTCCGTTGCTGCTATTGGAATGGAACTGAAAATGTCCACACTACCTAGTACGCCAAGGTTGGCTCCATCTACCAATATATACCTGGCTGGTCATGTCCCATTGGCAAGCAAGCATTTTTCATTATTATATTTTTACCAACGACAGATGACTCTTTCCCTGTCTCGACCGTGACCGTACTTGTCTTGCACTAATTGTACAAACAAGAATCGGCTGTTGTCAAAACGAGAATGCGTGATAGGAAAATGTTTCATTTTTTCATTCACTCACTCAACAATCCAAAACGAGAACAAGCCGTTTGTCGAGTGAGAAGTTTTCATTGCCATGTCTTCCGAGATTCAACATTTGTCAACTCTCATTCGCGCGCGACGGCACGTTGCTGCACGAAACTGTTCGAATTCATACCACAAGCTGCTTCGGGTTCCTTGCAGATATAAGGATCGAATAAGAATGCTGGAGTCCTCCGCCTCTGTTCCATTTTTTACCAACACTATCAATCATCATTCATAACTATAATTCCGAAGAATGGTCAATCTCAAAAAGTTTGTTTCTTTACATGGCACTGTCTGGATGACAACGCTTTGCAGCATGTCACTCTGGTGCCCATTGTCAAGCGCTGCTCCGACGAATACGAATAATTTGCCCCAAGGAGTGGTTTCCCGTCGCCACGTCGAGTATACCACGCCAAGGGGACAGACAAGGCCCGTTTCTACCGGGGATATGGAAGAAAATCGCCATTTGAAACCAAAGTCCAAAACCTCCAACAACGACAAGAAGAAAGGTGCAGCCAAGTCCAACAAGGCATGTAACGGTAGCAAGAAGTCATGCAATACAAACAACAGGACCGTCGCCGCAAAAGCTCTCACTTGCCAAGGAAACTGTACTCTGCCTACTGGAGCTATCCTATCTGCGTATCTGGATATGACCAACTCCTTTCACGGCATTGTCTCTCGTCCAAGCAATGGGACCACGATGAACAACAACAACAACCAGGGAGGTGGTCGAAACTTGCGGGCAAGTGAAAAAGTTCGAAGTCATGCTCGTATTCTCCAAGAGTTGACAACGCAACTGGTCGGGACATTTCTTGGAAACGCTTCGATTACAGGAGGGAATGGTGGTTCTCATCAGCCTAGTAGCCCGTCTCATTTCACCTTTGTCATTGACGTGAGTGGGAGTGTTTTTTCTGGCTCGAGTGGTTGTTCCGGTCCTTATATCATAGATTGTGAAATCGGTGCCATTCAAGATGTGAACACCAAGTTTGCTGCCACCAATCTTGCGACCAACATTTCAATCGTTGCATTTGACGATTTTGCCTATATACAAGACTTTGGTGGAAGCAACTATTCAGCTCCATCGGACCCAAGAGTAATCACAACTCTCCAGCAACTGAATAACGAAAGCAAGTACAGTACCGGGGGCACAAAATTTGCAGCTGGTCTGGAGGCGGCCTATTCTCTTGCCGAGACGGCACTTTCTGAAGGCAGTGTGACTACCGCGTCTGTTATTTTCATAACTGATGGTATGAGTTATGGATTTGAAACCATCTCGGCGGAGCTCGTACAATCGTTCGTCGACTTGAGAATCAAAGTCTATACCTTCGCTATCGGTGATGGAAGCGATTGCTCGGACGAAATGAATTATCTTTCCAACCAGACATTTGCGGGTGACTGTGAATATCTGAAAAATCCAGCGGATCTAGCAGCGCATTTGGAGAATAAGTTCTTTGCAGATGGTTCTCTGACGTCAATCAATGTGACATTGGATGGTGTGGGGGTTCCGATAAGTACCTCTACAGGTGGAAAGATTCCACCAGCGAGTAGAGCATTGACCGAACAAGATGGTTTCCATTTCTCCAACGTTCCATCGGGCCTTCCCTTGACATTCGATGCCACTGATTTCCTTCATAATCTGTGCGTGGAGGCGATCACAAATGTGGCTGGTGATTCTTCTGCCAATTGCTGTGTCGGCTTCACCCTCGACAAATTCCTCAATAATGAGATAGGGGTTTAAAGTCGACATTTCTGATGGTGGGAACTCTGGCCGATGGAATATTCCAATGAAGTCAGCTGGATTTCATATCTTTCAATGCACAGGTCAATACAGGCTGGACATGATAATATGCATAATATGAAACAAAATAAACAAATTCTTGATTCATAGTCAATATCATCTGCGCGGATTGTTTTATGAACCCTGGTCTTGCTTCGAATAGCATAGATTGCCCTAAGCCTGCCAGGAACTTGGAGCCACCCAGCAGATGGCTATTCGACAGGCAATATGAGCAGCAAGCCAATCTTTCCGGAATCTTGACCTGTCCAGCTCCTCACCATTGGTAGAAGGTACCAAAAGTAGTATATACCTGGTCATAATAATAACATGGCTGTACCGATACTTCGAATCGTCATCCAAGTCTCTCTCATTTTTTGAAGAGTACAGAAGTTGATAGTGAACGGCAGAAAAGATGAGAGGACTTGAACACGCCAGAACGCCATAACCAAATGGAATCTCCGTCACAACGGCTATAGGAGTGACCCACTTGGCTTCTCACTCAAAGAGAGTCCAGCTTCTTTCGGTAGTTCGCAAGGAAGTCTGGTTTCGCACGTGCGCCTACTATATTGGAAAAAACTGAAAACCTGGTGTTGTCCCACGGGCTAACATTTATCACAAACGACAAATCAAAGACTCCTTGTCGATTCCACGTAATGCCCTCGATCATGAGTGCACATAAATTGTACTCATTTCAAGCAAAAGAGTCGGCTTGTTGTATCCTCGACCGTCACTAGAAGGGGCAACGGCGAAGACCGTGTCACCTCGTACAATACTGCTGCCAACAGCAATATCCAAATGACTATTCTTCAAAGGCAGGGTCGAAATGGCAACTTGACGTGGAAAAAGGTACTAACAGCCAAACGAAACACCGGTACTATGAAGGGTTTGGCAACAAGGTAAGAACGTGCCTACCAACAGTGCAGAAAGCATACAGTATACCAGGTATGTATGTATTATTTATTGGATGAGATAACTGGGTAATAACATGTTACAACTGTTATTTAGAAAATCGTATAAAATGTCAGAACGACATGTTAGACTGCGAGGTGCCTGGTACGTCATTATTTGGGTAGGGCCTGGGGTAGTGAGCGGATTCAAAAAAAGTGTTTCTTTACATTCTGCCTGGGCATAGGTGCAACGCGCAGTTGACTGTGAATCTAGACGAACAAAATGGTGAAGGTGGTCACAGTCATCAGTAGTGTGTGTGCAATCGACCAATTGACCGAATGAACAGTCGACGGGCATTATTATAGGACCAAAATTTATCGAACGCGACAGGCGCTTGGTCGCGAACCATCTCATTGGTCATCCTTGAAGCAGAGCCAGTTTCTACTAGAGGAAAAATACTGGGAGTTTGCCCCATTGCCCTTCTTCTCATCACAACTACGGAAAACATGATACCTTTGTACCGGGTATCGGGTCAAACATATAGTAGTGAACACAGCGTAGATGCCCTAATTCCCTTTTTGGCAAGGTTTATGGCGTCCAATCGACTACAATGTATCATTTAAGCGGATGGAGAAGCAAGTGATAAATCTAGTAGACAATAGCACCAGTTCCCTTTCAAAGTTTCGTTCAATGAGAGCAAGAAGGATTAGACCACTCCAAACAACCATCATTATGGCATCTGAGCCCGACAGTGAGTCACAAATTAAAAGGGCGGAAAGCCAGCCAACAGCACACTTCGTTGTTAGAATTCTATTTCACTTACATTGCTTGATACTTCTTGTTGTAATGACAATCGTGTGGTCTGACCATTTATTACCACGCACCAAATTCATTCGAATGATGTCTCGTGTGCTAGCGCCCTCGTCCACTGCTTTAACAAAAAATACAGAGGCCGTGGGTTCACGCTTCTTGCGCCCATTCCACAGGACCATCCTCTTCAGGAGTTCTCGAACACCGGTGCAACCAATGGAGCACGGAGCTTACCGTGATCAGGAAGAGGAATCTGCCTTGATCACTAGTACTACAAGAACCAACTCATCCGACAGCAATCATGACGACCGCAAACGAGTCATCTTCCGTAAAAAAGTTACGGTCTGCTACACCATTTCTCGTGAGGATATTCTTCCAGAGGAAAAGACGGCAACTTGGTTTTCGTCTGAAGAGTTTCGAATGATAGCTCAATCGTGTTTCTTGCAAATCCAGAAGCTCAATCGTGGTGTGAGTCCGAAAGAAAAGAGAAATTGTGCACGTGGATTGGAATCAAAAACCAAGGTTGGTTTGCGAGAAACAAAGATGAACCGCGACTTGGCCCGAAAAACTGTTCTAGACGAGCAAGATCGACACCGTCGCGAGGGAGTCCGAGTGTCGTCAGACCATTTGGCACATCTGTATCATTCGGCCACTTCCAGTTGCCAAGTTTGGGCCAATGTAGTCGGCTTGGCAGATCAGAGAGCAGCCGAAAATGTGATGGAAAGAACAGACTCGTCTGCTCCTACTGAGTTTAGCCATTCATCACCACCGTCCAAGGTAAGTACTACGTGCCTACCAAAAGTGCCAACCAAAACGCGAAAAGAGCAAGTTCGAATTGTCCGCGCCACAAACCGAGGAACCGACACAAATTAGGGCCCACCATGGGCCTTCGCATTCCAATAACTGGAAGAAGCTTTGGGCTGCTAGGGGAATGGAACTGAAAATGTCCACACTGCTTCTTGTACCAGGTACGCCAAGAAGGTTGGTTTTTATCTTCCAATAAACCTGCTGGTCATGTCCCAATGGCAATCGACAAGCATTTCTTATATTACTGTTAATAACGACCCATGACACTGGACACTTTTCCTGCCCCTCAACTGTGACTGTACTTATCTTGCAACAATAATGGAACGGATAGCTAAGAATCGGCGGTTGTCAAAGCACGAGTACGTAGCAATAGCAATTGGATTTCTATTTTACGTGGCTGGATAACTACCCAAACTCCAGTACGGTCGTGATCCCAAGAATCCACCGTAGAGCTTTAAATACCCTACAGGAGTCAAGTGCCAGAAGAGGTTCAAGGAGGAGGAGCCATGGGAGGTGGAGGGAGGAAGAAGTTTGTGATTTTTTGGGCTGACCAATGGCGTATCTGAGTATGTTTCCCATGCCTAGGCTCCTCAGTTCCCTGCGTTGATGGTGATCGTGAGTGATTGCGGATAGATTGAAAGAATTGAGTGATTGGTCTAGCCTGCATGGCGATTCGTTGAGCTTGACGTATACTGGTCAGAATCACTGGTCTGTATCTCTCGAGGTACCGATTGAGCTGTTGTGTTGGTAAAGCACGAATACGTAATAATAAAATGATTCATTTTCATTCCCTCTTTCTATTCACTCAACTGATAAACATAACCAGCAACAGCCTCCAACGAGAACCCGCCATATTAGACTTATGTATCTGGCATCTCGTTTCAAAGTACTCGAAAGAGATTCAACAATATCAATCCTGTTCACGCACCGCACTCGGGTGCACGAAATTCATACCTTTAGCGGGTTTCCTTACCAAATATAGAGTTGGAATCCAGATCCAAATAAGCCTCGTCGGTTCCATTTTTCCCCATCATTTTTGTCAATTTATCTCGTTCATACCGATGGAGTATAGTAATCGTAAAGATTTAAGGATGATTTTGGCCAGGTTGTGGATGACCGATCCATCGCAGCTGTTTCGCTCTGCAGGTTGCCATGATCGTTGTGAAAGTAATTTTCGTTGCATTTTCCACCCATCACAGCAAACCTGGGCAGAAAGGTCGCCCTGCTCGCTAAGTGTTTTTTGGACGTCGACAACGTGCGTGATTCGGGCAATAATTGTCCACAGTGCCCGGCCAAATTGTCGTGTCTCAGAAGACGTTCTATCCGGATCGCCCTGAGAGACTTGGTAAGGTATATTTGCCTACAGGCGTATTTCTGTACCATGTGTGTGTGACCGGGAATACTTTACAAAACAAGGTCACACTTGCAGTGAAATCCGCCATCCTACAAGAGCAATAGTCAATAATACTCACAATATTAGAAACAGAACGATTTGCTTGCCTTTGCTTGTAATTGTCTGCGCAACTTTCCTTGCCAATAGGACGGTTAGTCTACGGGGTAGTAGCACCCGAATAGACCGTGCAGGTTTCTTGAGTCCCCCCCTCTACGCCTACAGTTACTACCTGTCTACTGTGTTTGGAGTCGATTACCAGCGGTTTCAAGTCCTACTAGGATTACTACCGTGTCGGAAAAGGTACTTCTACTTTTTCGATTACAAGATTAACAGTCACAAGACTCTTTGGTCTTGGTTGCGTGGCTGGTGATCGTTCTTGTCCTTGGCTCCCTCTTGTCGCTGTACTTCGTGCAACAAGATTGAGATCATGGTTCACCCAAGAACTGTTCTGACCAAGAACCCACCACCTTCTCCACATGGATCGCTGCGGGAAAGGGCAACATTCGACCATGTTGTCCGTGGGGTGCTTGGCATTGAGGATGGTGACCTTCTGCTGAAGGCTCTTGATGGGAACGGTATTGTTTCCATCGCTGATTTGGTCACCTTGAGCGACAACCAAATCGATACGCTGTCCTTTGACGATGGAACCGGGGCAAGATTGCCTACTCTTGCTAGCAGAAACAAGTTGAGAGTGCTGAGGTCTTGGAACTCCCATCTACAACTGGTTCAAGGCCGCCGACTAGTTGACTGGATGGAACCTTCAACTGTCAATGAGGACAGTTGGGACGACTATCGCGCCGGCTATGTTCCTGTTCAGGTCCTACAGCAGACTCCCGCTGGACAAGCCAGGCCTGCTGCTCGAGTTACCTCTTCACCCCGTTCCAAACAAGCCATTGCTCGAGTTACCCCTTCACCCCGTTCGAGACAAGCTGTTGCTCAAGTTGTTCCTTCTCCCCCTCGTCCTAAACAAGCTTCCACTCCTGTGCCATACCTCCACATCTCTGTTCCTCTTCAATCGGATGTTATTGCTTCTGATTGTGTTGAAAAGACTGCTGTTAGCGGGGAACCTGAGTTGGGCGCTGAAGATTGTTCTGAGTCGGATATTCTAGACAGGGAGCTCGTGGTCAGGAAGCTCGGATTCGATGATGAGGATAGCGATGTCGTCGTTGATCCAATAGAGCTTGATGAAACCATGGATGGTGCTGTCGACGTTGTTCCTGAGACTTTGGACATGGTTGATTGTGGTGAACCGATTGTCAGTGTTGAGAAGTTGCCTGTCGTACTGATTGGCAATTGGATCATCCGTGAGGACACCTGCTTTGTCCCTGACCATTGTGTTTTGGTTGGCGACCGTGTTATCTTGGATGATTGCTGTGTTGGCAGTTTGTTGAGCGAAACAAACCTTGTCTTTGACCCCGGAGGCGCTTTGAGTGATGTCTTCAACGATTCCGTTCAATTCGACATCGTTTCTGATGGTCAAGTCAAGGTTCTTCTTGTTCCAGATGGTCTTGATGATTGTTGTGCAAGGAAAGTACAGGAACCCGATGACAATGCCATCATTGGTTCAAGCTTTTTCAAGTTGACTTTCGGTGGTAAAGTAATGATGGGTACTGGTTCCGACTTGTTTAACATGATGTTTTGTTGGTGGATTGATACAACTCTTGCTTGGTCGATTGTTGCAATGAGATTGTTATATTCCATGAAGTCAATCTTGGTTTTGGTTTTAATCGTGATTGCAATGATTGCGTGGGCATTGCCGGAACTCCCCCTCGACGTTGATGTTACTGCTTCACGATCGCGGGGAGCGGTAAATGTCTATGTCTTCTGTTGTTCCGCCAGTCGTTTTTGGTCATCGGGTGACGCTCGCTCGCAGCAAATCAGAGCGGAAAGGTCGCCCTCTTCTGGAACGGTTGCTTGTGTTTTAACCTCTCTTCGTGCCGCTCAAGTTTCCATCGTTGACTCGGATACTACCTCGACTTCTGATCCTCTTTGCCTTTTGAGCGGTGTGCCAGAGCTGAACACCCCTCTTGATTTGATAAACGGTGGAGAGACGGAATGCCTCCGCGACGGGGGACTTGATTTCGATGGTGACGGCGCAAGAAGATTGCCCTCGCTTGGAGGACGAAACAAGTTGAGGATCCTTCGGTCGTGGAACTTTCACCTCCAAGGAAACATGTCTTTCGCCGATGACGACGTTTTCTTCGATCCTTGCAACTCCAACATGATTGCTCCTGATGGTGTGGCCAGCAAGTGGCATGGTATGGTTGGTTGTTGTGTTGAGACCCGCGATGATCCCAAATGCGGGATTGGAATGGTTCCTCATTGTGGTAACCAAGGGATTGGTGAACCCAACCTTGTCTTTGATCCCGGAGGTGGTAGATCCGATGATATGCTTGGCTTCCATTGCTCCTCTTCTTCAACAACAACAAAGAATGCTTTAGTACCCACGGCCCTATCCCGACAACCAAGTTCTGTTACTCGCTTTGCTTCTCCATTGCATCCGATTCAAGTCACTGTACCCGCTGCGGGTCTCCCTACTTTTGGTTCGTGCTTTTTGGATTTGCCGGTTGACTGTCTTCTTATTGCATTCCATGATGATAAAGGGTTCGAATTACATCGTAATGGGGAGCCTGTGTCGATCGATGACGGGGAGCAGGAATTCGATGATGAAGATGATGATGATGATTTCCAAGATTCCAATGAGGATTTTGGTGATGCCGGGTTTTGGTTTGTTTCCACATTCGTCGTTGATGTGACCCAGAAAACAAGGATAGCTGTTTCAGACAGTTGCGTTTTCTTGCTGCTTTCGATCCCGATGGCCGTACAAAGAGTTGAGGATTTGGACATTGATACTGATTTGATTCTTCTTCGTCACGATGATACGATTCCTGATGACCCCAATTCTTTGCCTCAAGGTCCCCATAGTGTATCGGACAACTTCTGCAGTCTCTTGGTTGATTGTCATCGCCTTCAAATCCTTGCCCAGGATAATTTGTTACTCTCCGTGATGGCTGGTCCCTGGTACTTGTACCTGCAAACAAGAAACTCCGCAACAAGTCCGGTTGTTGCTGGAACCGATCCTCATTCCAGTCGTTTTGTTGGTAAAAATGGCGATTTGAGGGTGATTGTTACTGGTGTTTGTCCGCTGTTCCATGACGAGTGCGAATCA
>SWEM01000590.1:0-18537 GCA_019593585.1 Nitzschia palea | reverse complement strand
ATTCCAAAATACTTTGGGTAGCTCGAAAAGAAAAAACGAAAGTTCCTGCATCAAGTACGGTCGAACCAGAATTTCTTCAAGAACCCCGAGAAGTTTCCTTTGATGATTTGGGACCCATTGGCAAAGTAGTGGCTGTCACTACCGAATTGGGTGTTGCTATTGTATGGAATTATTGTCAAGGATATTTGACCGGATTTCTGGCGGGAACAGTGTTGGGACTTCCTGGTTTTCTCGTTCGGCCGACAGAGCCGGGTGTTTCACAAGCCTTTATGGCAGAAGTCAAAGGTCGGTTTGTCCGAATGAATTCACGTTCGATTCGATTTGGAAAAAGCTTTGGCGGAATGTCTGCCATATTCAAGGGTAGTGATGTTGCGGTACGACGATTACGATATGGCAAGAACGATGAATGGAATGATATATTTGGAAGTGCTATTGCTGGAGCTAATACATTCTTGTTGGATTATGTCTCGATGTTTGTAATGGAATGGGAATTCTACCATCGTGTCAGCTATGTATGTGGTTGATTACATGGGTCATGGTCCATGTTTGTGGTTCAGCACACTATGGTCGGACGACAGCAATGAGGAACACTGAGGATGATGATGATGATGATAGTGGCAGTATCTCGTCGTTGATTGATCATGACGGTGATGTTGAAATTGCTGGTGGCGGTAGTAGTAGTACTACTACTGCGACGAGGATGATGATGATGAGAACTCCTAGAAGTCCTGATCGTGCGGGCATGTTTTTGGTGGAACGAAATCCCCTGCGATGAAAAAAGTTGCATTCGTGTCGAGTGACGGTACAAAAGATTTCCAATTGTGGCTAGAGCATTCAACGGTAGGAAAAAGGAGTCATGATAAGGGACTTCTCTCTTTACATCTTGGAGTCAGCAGCTGCTATGGAAATCAGCTGACAAAAGAATCTGGTGAGCTGGTATAAGAAACTGGTGACGAGAGGAGTCATGTGGAGATTTATTGAGTGGTGCCCTTCACCCATCTCAACCGTTTGTCAGGTTGGAGGTATCTCTCTCTTCCAAGCCTTCGAGTCATTGGCCATGGAATCAGCGGATGACAAACTGGTGGCTAGAGGACTCATAGGGAGGGATAGTGAGTGTTTGATTAGTATCAACTTGCATCACTACAAAACCGCACTTCACTGATCTCATGGCAAGTCACGGATGCCCCTGAAGGCTCAGAGGGTTTCGATCTTCTACACCATACAAACACCAACGAGCAATGGAGTAGGCGAGCTCACAATAAAGGATTTTTTTGTGTCCTTGCGCGAGTCTCTCCTGCATAAAATCCTATTCCCATGTCCTCGGCAACAGCAGTAATGTTCACACGGAATACAGCAGTACCGCGATAGATGCCATGAATTTTCGGGTCATTGCACATTGTGGTGAAGAAAAGACCATCTGAGTTAACGTCTAACTTGGAGGCAGCAAAAAGTTGATGCTCCAATTCGTATCTCCTCAGACTGAGTGAACCCAGCCGGGGTGAAGTAGACGTTGACCCAACGGTGTCATGGTTTTGAATTTTCTTTCCGTCTCTGGTCCCTTCTCAAAGGGACTACCGGTATGTCTATGGTGAACTAGATCCATTCGAGGCTTTGGGTACTTAGTTTCCCATACAAGTGACGGAGTGACAAGATTGTAGGATATCTACACACCACGAAAATTTTCGTGTCAAGTCTATCCAATCAAACTGTGACAGGGGTCGGGCACTTTTTTTCAGATTTTTGTGTGAACCCTCGGAAAACGTTTTGGATTTGAGTCGACTGTCCACCACTCATTTAATAACTACAGCACGAAAGATGTACGCCTTTGACGAATGGATACAAAAGGGATCACCACATCATGCATGTTTGCAGCAGTGGGGAAAGAAACTATTGGATTTGGGCGTTTCTTGGGAATCCTTTCGTCGTAGCAACAAGCAAGAAATTACCGAAGATTTAGTATTGGGTGGAATTCCGATTGTGGCAGCACGTGATATTGTAGCATTGGCATCCAAACAAATTGAACGATCCAAGGCACCCATGGCAATCTTTTGGGATTTGGAAAACACTGCCATTCCTACCACCATCAACGGTCGCGACCTGGTCAAACGGATCAAAACCAGATTGGCACCCCATGGGCATTTGGTACAATTCCGTGGATATGCTTCGTTTGGACTCAACTTGATTCCTCCCAACAAACGATCAGACTTGCAACTCGCAGGTTGTCAACTCGTAGACTGTCCCCATGGTGGTAGAAAGGACGTGGTCGACAAGATGATTATTGTAGATGCTATGCAATTTGTATATCAACAGCCTGACCATGCCACAGTTTGTTTCATTACCGGTGATGTGGACTATGCATATTTACTGGCGGTGCTGCATCAAAATGCCAACTGGAGGACTATTGTCATTTCTAGTCGCAATGTACCATCAAAGTTACATGAGAACTGTCACATCCGATTGATCTGGGAAACAGATTTCGTCGAACCACTCGTCGGTGGTGCACCAAGACGTATTGAACCGGATGGAAAATTCATGGTTAGTACAGTTAGTAATGCACGACCAACCTTCAACACTTCCGGTGGGCAGGCTTCGAACAGTAACAAGAATATCCAAAATGTCGATGACAGAGAGTTGATTCGGAGTACAATGGAGTATCTATCAAGGAAATTGGGAACATCAACGCATCTCAAATCCCAAGTCGGGACTGCCTTGCAAGAAATGAATCATTCGCGCTTTCCGAACCGAGATGCAATCAAGTCTTTCTTCCGTGATGCCATTGCAAGTGGAATTGTCGAGGAGCAAGGTGAAGGTCCTTTCAAGACATTGACCCTTGCTGAACGAGATTTCGACACAATTAGCAGTGACAAGAGTTGGCCAACTTTGAAGGCTACTATGACTCCACCAGTACTCCCATCGGAGGAGAAGTACACTGCGATGTCGACTACTTTCAAGCCATGGAAGTCTCAGACTAATAACTTTAGTGTCGACGTAGATGCCAATGGAAACGGTTCAACTCCGAACTTGCACGTCAGTGGCTATGGACCGGCTACTACGAAACAAGATGTGTACACTGTGTTTAGCAAGTATGGCAAGGTGCTGGAAATTGTTGAGAAGAACTTTTGTGGAAATCGCTTCATGTTTGTGAACACGAGTTCCAGGAAGGATGCCATGGTTGCAAGACAACAATTGCAAGGGACAAAATTGAACAATGGGATTTTATTGATCAATTTCGCCAAATGGAAGGCGTAGTTTCATGCTATTGAATGGTGGCAACGTGCACGAGAGGTTCATGATGGGACAGCAACATTTCACTATTTTGAAGGTGAGGAACTGTTGAACAACAGTTTTGATCGGATGTGCTTTGCGGTGTTAAGGGAAATGACTGGATCGACTCCATTTCTGTGGTTTAAAGTTCATCATGGTCCTGTCAAATAAACTACTAACGTATATCTTTAGCATTTCATGTGTTTGAAATGGTTCCTTAGTCGTCCATGCAAACAATCTTGTTGCTGATTGACCTGAACTGGGCAAGACAAAGTAGCTAGGGTTGCAACGTGAAATTGTCTCTGCTGAACAACTCGTAGTGTACCAGGAGCCATTGGATTGTTGCAATGTCCCTGAACGATTGAGGACCACCGATGATGACAGCACTGCAAGATAAATCCCTGTTGTCAGTTGTATCAAAGGCGCCGGGTACTTGGTGGGTCTGTTTGCGAACGCCCCCGCTCCGCATAACTCATAAACCTTGTTGCGATAGGTAGTCATAACTCCGTCGAGACTGATCGCTCCCATGGGTAGAACACGTGGTCAAAACTCAAGAAACGAGTATAGACAACGTGCGAACGTCTCGTTGTTTTTTGGACTTGTAACTTGCTGATTGACGCTTCTTTTGGCATAGGATTTCATCCTCCTTTCGGTTTGGCCTTTTGAAAAGAAAGGAAAGAATACAACAACACATGATAATTATCTGAATGACCGTCCCTTTCCACAAGTCGTACAAGAACAAAATTTTGGGTTTGTCTTTAGTAGATGGAGCTGCAGAGCCGAGCGAGATCTTTTTTCATTCGTACAAGATACCATTGGCATGTCGTGGCGAAACTGGTATTTGGCGTCGCGTGAGGGCATTTTTTCGGATTTTCATGCAAAGGGTAGATCCACGTTGACACTCCAAGACGTCACTCACTCTCCCAAATTTCACACAAAATCATGATCTCGCTTGTACTTGTTGGTCGAGTTGCTGGAAACCTTGGTCAAAAGGTTGCAACATCATCATCAACAACAGCAGCAAAAAAAGCGAGTCTATTTGGATCGGTTCACAAACGAGAGATACATACTTCTACATTTCGGGAATGGGTCCAAAGCGTCGAAGATGATCATGATTGTGTGCGGGACTGGCGACATAAACTCGTGACATTGGGAACAACGTGGGACACCTTTCGACAACGGGACCAAGAAGATGTGGTGCAGGATTTGTTACAAGCGGGAATTCCAAGTTTGGCCGCTAGGGATATTGTACGATTAGCCTCCAAGGAAGCGGCACGAGCGACTGCTCCCATGGCCATTTTTTGGGATTTGGAGAATATACCCATGCCTTCTGCCTTTCGTGGTCAAGATATTGCTCATCGTCTCAAGACCCTTTTGAAACCACATGGTCAATTGGTACAATTTCGTGGATATGCTTCGATTGGACTCAATGGCATTCCCCCCGACAAGCGATCGGATTTGCAACTGTCGGGTTGTCATCTTGTGGATTGTCCCCATGGTGGACGAAAGGATGTCGTGGACAAGATGATTCTGGTGGATGCCATGCAATTTGCCTATCAAAATCCAGATAAGGCAACCCTGTGTCTTGTTGCTGGTGATATCGATTATGCCTATTTGTTGTCGGTATTGCAACAAAATCCAAATTGGAGAACCATTGTCATTTCTCGTGGAAAAGCAGAGTCCTTGTTGCAAAAGAATTGTGACGTAGCCTTCCGATGGGAAACGGATATCTTGCTGAAAAAAGAAGAAAACCACGAGGACAAGGAACTACCGGTGAGTCGTAATGATCGTGTTGAACTTGATGGACAAGACCATGGTAACTGTTAGGGTTCCACTGGTAGTCGTTGATATCCAATCCAAAACGAGACTGACATTTTTGGGTCGCAATATCTACCGTTATGTTGGTTAGGAACCTCCAGAAACCACGATAGAGGCAAAAAGTGATCTTGAAATGATTTGTCATGTTATGAAAGTCCTCCAAGACGAAGATGGATTGTCAATGCCTCGAAAGGTAATCGTTGGGAGCCGCCTTTGCCAGACATTTCCATCGCGCTTTGAAAAATCGACTGTCACATCCTTCCTGAAAAACGTAATTGAATGGGGTATTGTCCGGGAACAAGGGAAAAAATCCAAAATGACGTTGGTCCTTTCCAAAACCTTTAATGCCTCTTCTTCGAGTGCGACTTGGAACAACTCCAAGAACTGGTCGTCCCAAGAGAACAAACTCGGAATGCTACAAACAGTAATGGTTGAGCTACTAGAAAAGTATGGAACTCCAACACCTCGAAAGGAGCTGGTAGGGGTAACGCTCGGGCAGACTTTTTCATCCCACTTTACACAACCTGACTCGCCGTCAGTCAAGGAGTATTTGGATGATGCTATTGCGACGGGTTTGGTGGAAGAAGTTGGACAAGGTCGTGGAAAGTTATTGGTTCCCTTATTTCCTCTGCAGGAAAGCAAGTGAGATGTGAGGAGGTATCGGAGAGATGCGCACGAATCTGGTAATTAATTCTTGGGAACATTTTCAGTTCCCGTGCCAGTTTCACTTGCACACCACCCAAGCGGCATGTCGCGTTGCCAAAGTCTAGTCTTTACTTGCTTCTATCGCTGCCTAGTCCCATCATTGGTCATGGCTATCTCGCAGTCAGCTCGGAACTGTCGAACAAACTACCAAGCAATCCAGCTGAAACAAAGCGCTGGATTCAAGGATCACCTGTTTCTACCGGTAACTATGAATATGATGATGGTGCCCCTTGTTGGCAAAAACAGTCTTTATCTATTTATGTATCTATGGTTTTGGTAGTATGTATAATCCTACCAACTTGCCATCGAGGTCTAGTTTTTCCGCTCTCAGTCGAAGTATTCCATTTCCGGATGACGACATCACCCATGCAAGCCACCATGTAACTACCGGTAGTGCCACTTGACACGTCCATTTCTCTTGATTCGTGATTTCAAGACGACGATACTACAATATAACAATGTTGTGTTCATACGAGTACATCTTTTGAGAGGAAGAAAGGGATTATGATTGACTGTGAAAAAGAAATCCTATTGGTACAAGTAGTAGTAGTTTCTTGAGCCGCTCACTGTTCCTAGTATCCATTCTCGGTCTTTGGCTGGATCCGCCAACAATGTTGTGTGCCAAGAGTCTTTCCAGTCGGTGCGGTTCCCTTTTTGCTGTGCAGGCTTCGTCCGTGATTGCCTTTACTACTACTACCACAAGACGACGGTCAACAACTTTGTTTCCACCAGTCACAGACTCTTTTTGTTGTCATCCCAGGGTAGTAGGAACACTTCCCTGTCGACGACGACGACGACAATTGGTACATTCCAGCTCTATTCTCCTTGCTTCTTCAAGTTCATCGTCAACCCACGCCACCAATTCCACCTCTACTACTAATACTACTACTAAAAATGACAACAATGAAGAAATCAAAAATAAAAGTAACACTACCACCGTCGTCGTCGATCCATCCAATCCAGGTCCATCAGCGGCGCCAACACCAACAACCACAACAACTGCATCATCCTCTGCATCATCTTCTTCATTGTTTCATCAACAACAACAACCATCGTCGCGATCCATTTCTCGTCGGTTTCGCAAGGGATTAGGTGATGTCTTTTCGACAGTGGGCTTTTTATCCAGTTCGGTAAAGGCATTGGTACGAGATCCATTCAAGGTATGGGATCAAACCCAAGAACCATGGCAAGCCTTTCGCAATTTTTTAAAAACATCTGGCATTGATAAAGAACTCAATCAAGCAGTATCTACATCGGCATTATCCATGGCACTCTTGTTTCGTGTCCATTCTTCATTATCATCATTATCAAAGTCCAATACTCCGATGGCAAAAGAACAAGAACAACAATATCAACAACAACAGGATGAACTGGATGAGAATTTTTGGATGCGAGCCCGACGATATATGCGCTATGCCACGGCCGTCTATGGACGATCCATGATTCGAGCAGCTACCGTCGATGCCCATGGGAATTTTAGGGATTTGGCCGAAAGTGTGGGACAAGAAACCTTGCAAACCATTTCCAATCACATTCAAGTTCCCGTTCAAGATTTGATATGGGTCGAAGTCGATTATGATTATGATACTAATACTACGGATACTGCGGATCATTTGTTGCGACATTTGGTAGCCGTGGATCATGAGCATCAAGAAGTGGTATTGGCCATTCGAGGAACATTTTCTATTTCAAGAAATTGTGGTCGATTTGACTAGTTTTTCACGAGAAGGATTTGTCGGAGGAGAAGCTCACGAGGGAATGGCAACAATGGCCGAACGACTATGGCAAGTGGCAGGACCAGTCATTGTCAAGACCTTGCAAGAACATCCCAACTATGGCCTAGTAGTAACTGGACACTCGTTGGGAGCCGGGACGGCTAGTTTGTTGACTATACTTTTGAAACAACAGCAACAGCAACAACAATGGGCAACGTCGCCAACGACGGTTCCCAGGATCCCTCCAACGACATCGGTGCAGTGTTTTGCCTATGCTTCTCCTCCCGTATTTACTCCACTGGACCTCATTCCCCACGCCACTCCTTGGATTACCAATTTTATCCATGAACGAGATGTGGTTCCATTCTTATCGGTGTATTCGGTGCGACATTTATTGGCCAGTCTTCAAGCGATTCAATCGGTCCCCTTGTCTCTGGCCGACCAATTGGCCATTATTGCGGGATCCCGCCCTCCCCCTCCCGAACTTTTGGCGGCGGTGCAAACGGTTCCCAGCGTCGTTCCGATCCGCGGGGCACCACGGTTACATGTTCCAGCCGCCAAGACGATTTGGCTTCATGCACCCCAAGTCTCATCATCATCATCATCATCATCTGACGATTCGAGCAGGACGACGATGACAACTACTACTACTACCTACACGGTTTGTAAAACATTACCCTTTGAAATACGAGTTCATCCCAATATGCTTGTGGATCACTTTCCTGCCCGTTATGAATATGCCTTGGAACATTTGTCCAAGTAGACTACCGGTACATTGTTTGTTCGAGCATTGTGGTATACACTATACCCAGACAATCCACACAAGTATGATAAAACTTTCTAAATTTACACTGGTTCTTTTTATAGACAACCGTTTACTTGCTACTATGCGCTATTATCATGTTTCTGTTTGGTGTCTATGCTTGTCCGAATACATAAAATATCGCTTGCACGTTTCCATAAAATTGTATTTCCCCTGGTATTTGTATTAGTATTCTCTTATAATGTTTCACTGACGTTCATTCAACATGTCTCCAATACTGAGTGATCGATGCGAGCTGCTGTGATTGGAATTGCTTTTCACGGTCCCATTACTCCCATAGCGACGTTGGAGTGCCCCGCCCCTCCATGGTAGTAACAAGGTGGGAGACAAGGAATTGTCGGTTCCATTAGTTCGCAATTCTTTGGATGGATAGGTCAAATCATCTTCTGGATGGACATCGTCCATCATTAATTTCATTTCCTCATTGAAATCTCGGATAGAACTGTATGAATGATTATTGTGATAGTGAGGATTGTAGCCATCATATGCATCGTCATCATCATCATGGTGATTGTCATAAGTATGATCATGATCATGGTTAGGAGAGACTCCATACATTTCACCAAGTTGTCCATAATTATCGCGATCCTCGTCACTGCTTACATTTCGGACCATGTTTCTAGGAGGAGAATCGGAAGCCGCCGCAGCAACAGCCGGAGCACCAGGATGAGAGAATCCTTGTCCTCCCACTTGACTACTGGTGGGCGTCAAAGGTCCCACCACTTCAATTTCATCCAAAAAGGGATTCACAAAGTCATCTTGCCAGTCAAATGTATCTGTCGAATTGCCCCAGGCAGAAATATCAGACAGGGCCAGGGAATGGGCACGACTAAAGTTTTCATTCTTGGGTGGCATCATGGGTAGTGGCGGTGTGGCTGTGGTTGTATCTAACGAAAAGGCTGGAATAGACTCCTCCTCCTCCAGATGATGTGGAACAGACAAGAGTGGAGGTGTCTCACCCAAGTCGATTCTTCTTCTCTTGAATTCTTGATTACTCATCAGAGGCCGTGCAAAAGTAGGCAGAGAAGGTGCATGTTGTGGGCTGGTTTGGGCCTTGGCCTCGAGTAAATGACGGTTGAGCTCGTTTAGCGCTTGTTCTTTACCCCTGGGTAAGGATGGTGGAACGGTAGGGTGGGGAACCGTTGCCGAGTCTACAGATGGTACCATGGGTTTCGATCTTGAATGTGACGAGTGAGAAAGGCCGGTTTTGGAGGGAGAAGAAGTACTTGCAGACGCCATGTTCTTTCTCTTTCGAGTGACTGGTGGTTTGCCTTGGTATGCTGCTCGTATTTGTGGTGCGCCTTCTCGTAATGCTTGACTGGTCTTGGAGAGGGCACGAAGCTCATCGACTTCTACCCACCAACCACCCGAGGAACCGGCCGAAGGATCCTTTTGAAGAAAGCGGCCGGGTGGTGATTGATGGTGAACGCGGTCCATAACTTCCTTGGCGACGCGGGTTTTGTCCGCCTTGCTTGCAGCAAGGTTATAGTCATCCTTTCGCTCGCGAACCCAATCTCGAAAGACTCTATTGCCTACGTGATTATTGATACCACCACCTCTACCAAGCAATACATCGGTATTGGCTGGTGTTCGTATTCGCTTTACGGCAACATTTCCAGACATTGCCATATAAGAAGAGTTGTTGTTTTGTTGGTTGGTTGCCATGGTTCTTGGCATCCTCGCTGTTAGCGATTTGTGGTTTTTGTGTTCAGATGGAAGAAAGTTCCTGGTTGGAGTTGTTTATTGTTGATGTTATGAGTCAACAGAAATCGTTCGTCCTGTGATGGTTTCTCTTAGGTGTCGTCGGTTTGATATAATAGAAAAAGAAAAACTCTGGCTGATGATGACAGCGAAAGTGTCGACTCACTGTCTTCTGTGTCAAGAACTTGTAGTGGTGGGGTAGAATGAGCACGCGTGAAAATGTGGCGTGTCTTTGATTTGATGTCTGGCCAGGCGGAGCTGGCACCCTTCTCGTTGTGTGTGCCTTTCTTCTTTTCCGTTCGAAAGAATTGTGAGCCAATGGTGGAATGACGCGAATACTGCCCACGCCTTTTCCACGTCAACAAGAGAATACAATCGAATTCTCTTCTCAATGTTCTTGACCGCACGTGTACCTCGTACCTGGTACCTGGTACCAGGTACCAGGTACATGCAAGTACCGGTAGAAGTGATGGGTTCCGGCGCCATGGCGGTTGGACGACACAGAAACGACACGTTGCAAGAAGTTTGGACCGAGGTCGCAAAATGAAGAACAGCTTTTGAGTCTTGTGAAATTCCGAAACGTGCCAGGCGTTGGATTGCTTCCACGTGGCGATGGCACGACTTGGAACTTGGAAGGAGCGGACAGCGGACAGGTTATTCGAAACAGTCATCATGTCATCACGTCTCATCACCAGTATATCCAACGCTTCCATTTTTTGATACCAGTACAAGTATGCAGGGAACGGATACCACGATGATGATTGTCTTGTGATGCTTTCATCATTACCGACAAAATGGCGCCTTCTCATGATTTGTGGGATTCTCTTTTTTGGAGTAATCAGGCCGTATCTCTTGTTGATACAACGATCGAACCAAGAACAAGTGCCTCCCGATGTGGTATGGACCGCATTGCAGGCTTCCAAACATGACAAGTGGACTACCGGTACGACAACTCTAGTCCCATTGGAGCAACAACATTCCTCTTTGATTCATTGTGTGGGAGAAAATTTTATACCATCGGCCTGGATCTATAGATCTTGTCAATATCGCAATCTCTGTTGGGATGATAATCAGTGGAAACTCTATCCATCCCCCCTGGCACAAGAGTTGAATGACTTGTGGCTTTCTAAAAGTCATCATCAAGATGATTCCTACAGTCGTTATTCTACATCCTGGAATCAAACCTTGGTTTCTCCCATTGCCACTAGTTCCTTTGCCATTCGAAAGCGAAAATATACTTGGACACCCACCATTTCCTGGGCAGCATCACCACAGACCATGCCCGAAACCAACAACAGTATTATTGGTGTACTCATCTACATTCAACCTCCACCCGCCTCCATGACCTTGGACTTTTTGACTAGGGTTCTATTGCCTATTTTTAATTTGCTTGGTATCTTTGGATGGCAAAATGAAACCAATAATGTCCATGTTTATTTGCTAAATCCAGAAGACTGTACTATGGAATGTCAAAAATGGCTCGGGAAACAGTTGCAAGATTTCTTGGGATACCAGCTCATTGTGGATTTACCCAAAGAATCGTTTTGTCTCTATCGAGCAACATCAGGAATGGGTCTTTTATCGGCCGAAGGACTTTCCATGAATGGATATGATGCCAAAGACTACCTGCCACCGAGAGCGGCTCACAATGCCGGCCGTGGGGGTACCTTTGGGGAATTTCGACAGGCAATACTAGCCAAGAAAAAGAAGGAACATTCTGATTTTGTGGATGATGAGCATAGGACAAATGTTCACGTGGTGGTGGCGATTGCCTCTGAAAAAACAGAATTTCGACATCTAATCCAGGCAATTCAAGTCGAACTCCCAAAAGTTCCATTTCTTTCATTACAAACTTTGGATGATATCGTAGAGGGACAACGAGAAAACACACGTGTGGATCATCGAATCCAAACTGCCTTGCAAGCCAAAGTTTGGATTGCCATCGCTAGCGACGGTGCTTCGACGTGGCCAGCTTTCTTCATGCCTCGTGGATCGACACTGCTGTTGCTTTATAACGCCTCGGAAATACCCAAGCGATCTCAACATATTGTTTCCGAACATGCTGTCTATCCCAATTTTGGATTCTGGAATCATGTCGCACATCTTCAAGTCCACTGGGTCGCGATACCCGACCAGGATGGCAGAGACACGCCATCCGTCGTTAGTCTCCTCCAAGAATTGGTTGCTAATGCCGGTAATAACCAATCACAGAACGATATCAATGCCACGGATTCATCTGGACCCGTTGTATTCAATGGAGAACACAAACTCATATTGCACAGGCAATCTCCTTTGCTCTCCAAGGTCCATTGCATTGGAGAAAACTGGGAATGGGATTCACCAAACTATAGATCATGTCACATACAAAATTTATGCTTGGACTTGCAAACGAAGCAATTTACAATACGTCCCGAAACACCGATACCAACAACCAGAGTGGGGGATCACCTTTCCACTCGAAGCATTCAGGATCCATCCGTCATGATGGGTCAAACGATTCGCATGGGCTCGGCCGATCCCTGGTTTCCTAGGAAACAAGAATCGGTGGAGAATAGCAACAGCAACAACAACAACTCCATTTACTACTATCTCCCGTCGGATATGGTTTGGCTCCCATTTTATGCCCAAGTTCCCAATGCCAACAATCCTGGACATTTGCTTTGGGATTATTTCTTGCCTTTGTACACTCTTGTCGAACTCTTTTGGGATCCCAACGACGACAAGAGGATCCTTTTGACCAATTTGGATACCGATTGCGTACCCACCAATCCCAAAGACAAGTGTTACAATTTAACTGTCAAGTTCCTACCTCTATTGGGAGGTGGACATTCCCTAATCAATGCCAACGAATCGTATTTGACGCCTCCACTACCCACCCTTGCCGGCCACGCTACCAATAGTAGGCATGATTTCGTATGTGCCAATCATGCGGCAATCGGTATTGGTATGTTGACTGATCATGGGGTGAAAAAGCATGGTCAACTCTTGGAGGATTATCGCAATGTTCGCAATGTAGGAAGGGGAACGGCCTTTTGGCGATTTCGACAGTTCATGTTGCAGAACATGGTGGGGGGAAGAACTACTCATCACCAACACCACCCATTCACCATTACATTTTCTGTCAATTCTAGCAACAATCCATCACGCCGGAAGAATTTTGAGTCCCATATCCAATTATTGAAATCTCGCCATCCCTCTGTCACCACACAATCGGTCGAATTAAGCCGTCTGACACTCGAAGAACAAATTCAAGTCATGCAATTTTCGACTATCTTTGTAACAGTGATTGGTGGTAGTGCTTCGACGGCCATGTTTCTGGATCGCAATGCCTGCTTGATTCTCTATTATAATGATATCGATGACTTTGTCAAAGATCAGCATCACAAGCCAACCACCATGCCCTCCATGTTGGATTGGGATTTTTGGAATCATGCTTCGTACCTACGAGTTCATTGGCTACCGATATCCACCATGGACCAAGATTTGCAACTTTTTGAGAAATTGATCGAAACAGAAATTGAATCTCACAATCAATGGTAATAATGTATATTCCGGTATCAAGGTATCCTTGAAGGAAATCACACTTTTTCCTTTCGAAGCTCAGACGCACTCACCACTCACCACCCCAAGTCACCAAAATTATAACGGCGAATAACTGTTCTATTGAAGGGACGCCTTCGCACTGAGGAATTCTGTCGTAGCGGCTATTTAAGGATAGTTTGGAATGACGTCTCTCGAGGCATATACGGATCATCCAAAATCATGTGTGCACAAGTACAAATGCACCGAAAGTGATGCCATTGGCTTTTTCCTTTTTACTGTTACATCAACGTCGGACACGTCGTTGCGTTCCAAAAGGTCCAACATGATGTTGTTGTTACTGCTACGAACATTTACAGTAGTCGTTCATCTCCTTTCAACAATGGCCGCGAGCAATGATATGGTAAGAGAGAGTGAGAGAGGTTGTAGGTGAGCTCTTCGACTGTGATCGTTCCACTCACTCACTGCTGTGACATTATTCAAATCCCGCCCAATCTCAGGTACAGCAACATCGCCGATTAATCATAGGAGGCCACGATGCACCAGAGAATCAATATCCGTACTTTGCCACATTCGACCATTTTGGTGGAGGTATCCTTATTGCTCCGGATATTGTCTTGACTGCCGGTCATGTCAATCCACCATTGGAACAACCCGTCCGTGTTCGTTTGAATCACTCGCATTTTCAGTCGATTTTTTTTGGCTTGGATCCACCCGACGACGAAACCTTTGGGATTGCTGCGATTGAACAAAATCCTGAGTACTATACCATTTCATGGGATGAGAATGTGAATGATTTTAATATCTTTTTATTGGATGGTTTCTCCAAAGTTACCCCTGTGAAGCTGAACCGGAATCGTAATATTCCAGAGCCAGGGCAAAATGTCACGGTTGTGGGGATGGGAAGTATGGATCCAGATCCATCAAATTTTTTTGAAAGATCTGCCTCGACATTACAAGAAGTGGAATTGGAGGTATTGAGTCAAGAACAATGTTTGCATCAATCCGGAAATGATCCAGCACGACCAGGTTTGACTTATCAGGGTAGATTGTTTGGCGAACAAATGATATGTACCAGTGGTGGTCCTCATAATGAAAAAGATGCTTGTGCTTTTGATAGTGGCAGTCCACTCATTGTGCAACAACCGCATCATCATCACCATCAAAAATTGTACCCAGTTGTGGTGGGATTAGTGTCCTGGGGCGAGAATTGCGCCGATCCGTACTTTCCAGCAGTCAATGCTCGCGTCTCGTACGCGATGGACTGGATTGATGCTACTGTATGTAAACTTTCCAAGGCCGATCCTTCCTTGTTGAGCGAGTTTGGTTGTGACAGCCTGGGATATTCCTGGAAATATGCTCAAATGTTTTCGGCGCAACGCAAGGACTTGTATCAAAATGGCGGAGGTGGCGCAGCAGCATCGGGGGTACACGCCATATTGGCTTTGGTTGTTGCTGCTGGAGTAGGTCTTGCAGCCATTGCATGGAGATCATTGCGTGATCAACGTCATCCTCGTCGTCATTCGATCCGTGCGAGCACTCGAACCATGTCTGCCGACGAACGATTCTTGTCCATTCATCCATCCAAGGCAGCCAAAGAACGCAGTCCTGTTTCTCTCGATGAATCTGTCAAGACATATGATACATTTGCGGGACATTCCTTATAACAGAAAAAAGGATGATCTACGTGATAGACGTGTCTCGTTTGGTTGAACTGAATCGATGATCGTCAGGCAAGCAACGTTGGATATGGGGTGAAGGCCCACAATGATAGAGACATTTTGCTTAGAAACACAAAATATAACCCATACAGAACAAATATGTGATGTTTTGGTGCAAGCCTATTTTCAATACCTCTCTCTTTGAGGTTGTTGAGTCGTTGTGTTGAATGGGATGAGCTATACGTTCAACAGGTGGCGCTAGTTACACGTACCAACTTGCTTCCCTACTTGTTTAGTACTGGTACTTACCATGATCATCCTCTTCAAGAATATCGATAAGAACCACATTCATCCCTCCTTGCTGCGTGCCCGATGTCTAGGAATAAAATGTAAGCAACTACTAACTATCTACTAGCTGACCAGGCTGGAACTAACAAACTGTCTGGAGGGCGTTGTAACGCTCCCTTGCAACGAATTCCCAACGAAGGCGTATTCTATGAAATGGACCATTTAAGAACCTTCCTGGGTGCCTCGATCGTGGAAAACATGAACGAATACAACAGTACAAGCGAGGTGGGTAAAACGGCTGCGCCGTATCCTTTCTAGGTGCAACAAAAGTCGTCAGCGCAACTATGGGTGAATACTACCTAGTTGAAAGGACATAGAGCAACCAAGTCCGTTACGGACAACTATGCCATCTACGGTAGGTAAAGAATAAAATCTGACGAACTTGCTGTCAGAACGTTCTAGCAGAAAATGTAAAGAAGCGTTGCGTTGGTGACGCTTGGACCATTTTATACTGGACCAAATGTTTATTGGTTTTCCAACGGCAGTGCTAGCGCAATGTGAGCAACAAAATGGTTGTGAATTGGCGCTAGCCTATTTCGTTTCCAATGGTAGTGCTTCGTATTTATAGTGTAATGTAGTTGATGTGTGAACAACATGAGCGACTGGATATACCTTATATCGATGTATGTGTCTTTTATGGACCGTGGTGATCGGTTGCAAGGAACCATATATAGACAACGAGCACGCCAAGCATCCATGTCGATACAACCGAATTTATTGAGCGACTTGCGCCAACCGCGCCGTCTGCGAGGCGTCTGGCATGTGTGGATGTAGGTCGTCGCCAATTCGATATAAGATTGGGCGCGTTGGATTGGATGAAATCCATCAACCATGCGCCTGCCGGGCTTCAGCGAGATTCCTGGAGGTGGTCGATTTATACAAACGTGTAGACTTTGAATGATTTGAATGCCATCCCTGTAATTCGAACGGATAGAATTCTTCCCAATGCAGAAGGCTTACACTCCCGTAGAGTAGTACTGGTCTTTACACGGGCAGTTTGGTCAGCAAGGATACTGGATGATTGCCCTCTCAAATATTCAGCGACGGAGCCCATACTTTTTGAGTTTCACAATCAGACCATACATTGTTAGACTCACCATGAAGCTTGCACTAACCGTTTTCTTGGCCTCTTTGGTCACTGCCTCCTCCAAGACTATTTCGGCCAAGAGCGCCGCCAAGGTATTGCGCAGTGCTCGTCGTTTGGAACAAAACGCCAACAACGGCCAAGACAATGGCTATGATTTCTTGGCCAGTTACGAGTTGAAGTTGATTGGTTGCAAGGCTGGTGAGGAAATCACTGATGCCAATGGTAACACCGAGTACGATGCCGCCATCTTCCGTCTCTGCCCCACCAGCGGTGGATGCAGCAACAAGTCCGGAGGCTGCAAGAAGGGCTACGGTGACTTCGTGGTCAGCCTTGGCACCTTTGTCGAAGCCTACTTCGAGGACCAAAAGGACAACATGAACTGGGACGATCAATTCCAAGTGGATCGTTATGCTCAGTGCGAGAAGTACAATGCCGAACAACAAGATGGCGGTGACAATGTTGAATACTTCATTGGCCCCACCTGCACCTCCGATGGCCTTGATGTTCGCCTCGCGCTCTTCGAGGACAACACATGCACCACTGAGTCCAAGACCTCATTCGATACCATCTCCAACGGATGGACTCTTCCTTTCTCCACTGGCGGTATGGTCTCCACTGCATGCTTGGACTGCACGCAAACAGATGACGCTGGAGCGACTGCCCTCCGTGACATGTGCTTGAACTTGTACCAAGGTGCTGTTTACGCCTGCGAGGCCAAGATGCAGTCCAGCTCCTACTACGGACAAAATAACGATGGATGCGACAAGGTCCAAAGCACTCTTTCCAAGGCCGTCAAGTCCGGCGGAAATGGAGGCAAGGTGTTCGGATGGATTCTGTTTACCCTTCTCATTGTTGGATTCGCCGGATACATTGTTTGGTGGCGCAAGAGTAAGTCACAAGAACCTTATCTGGTTGAGCCCATGAAGGGATCACGCCAAAACAGTCGGCGAGAGGATCAGCCTCGTCGTCGTTGGTGGCAGCGATTACGACGATGTGGATGAATTTTTTTCTCACCGTTCATCATCTACTGTACTACAGAGAAGCAACAATCTGGAGATGGACTTGTTGCCTAAGTTAATTGCATTACTCCAACTTTTGATGGGTCCCGTACAATCTAGCTGCAGAAGATTTGAAATTTAGTTGAAAACTCGTGTTATGATTACTACTTTTTACCTTGCCCTTCTTAGTGTGATTGTACTACCGGTAGTTTTGTTGTCGCAGTACATGTGTTGATGAGCAGCAGCGACAGAACCTTGGGGAAGCACATACACATCATTGGATTCCACGAATGACATTTTTTTGAGTGTGCATTGGTATCGTTCTAACGGTACATTCCAGTGGCGTTTTTCCGTATATACCCGGTAGTCGATTAACGGAACACTTTTATGTAACCGTAATAACCGACGTTGCGGTTAGATTCGGTGGCATATTCGGCCATGTAAATACATAAAATACAACCGAAGTTGTATTGTTTCTGTAGACCCTCGTAGGAAAATCGATGATCTGGACGACTTGAATACCCCTACCATCTCGTGGTACTTTCAAGTACTGGTCAACGAGATTCGACGTCTCTTGCAACGGTATTAAATACAACCCAAAGTTGCACTGCGGGTTGTATTTCCGACGTCAAAAATACAACCCACGTCACAGGGTATTTGTCCGCGTCGGAAGCAAAATACAACCCGACGCGGAAACATGACGCATCAAAACTGCAAGTACTTGTACCGGGGTATTTACTACGATGCCACTAGATAATGAGAGCTTTGAAAGGTAATACTCTAACAACCCTTTAACAACATATTCATTATCATCAACTTTTCGTTTTAGTTTTCTAGGGAAGCATGCCGAATTTTTTCGTCATAATCTTGCTTCATT
>SWEM01000058.1:0-94360 GCA_019593585.1 Nitzschia palea | reverse complement strand
CAACGAATTTCGCAATCAGCATATACCTGGTAAGTTAGTACATACCGGTAGTACCGGTAGTAGTGCAAATACTAATAACAATAACACTGGTAGGTCACCACGCATGGTGGCTCATTAATTATTATTATACATCAAAGCAGCATGATGTCTCATAAACAGTCACGAATTCAGCAGCACGCTGCACCCCATGGATTTCATAACTTCACATGTGACCTTCTATATCACTCAAGAGGTCTCTGTGCCTGCACTACTTGTCATCATGCTTGGTTTTTGCAAATGCCTTCTACTACCGTATCTATAAGTGGCGACTGGATAATAATTGTGAAAATCAACAGGCATGTCGTCTCATTTCTTAGTAGTCTTTGATTCCAATGGATGTCATGGAAGCAAATTGGTAGTTCCGTACCGGACGACGGAAGGGTGAATCTTCCGCGAGGGGAAGTGCTGGAAGTTGCGAAATATCGAACAATTGATTGGCCAATCAAAATGTGATACGAAGGAAATTCGTTTCAAAAAGCCATGAAGTTCCTTTGAGCGGTTACTCATCATTATTAGTCGCGAACCGTGGGATGTCGTAGGGCAATATAATGAAATAGCAAGAAATGTTTTCCACCTGCTGTGGGTTTACTAGCGCGTGGCAATAATAGGGTCATCCACCTCAACCAAAGTCCAGAGCAACTTCCACAAAAACAATCGACCTTCGCGTTGACCCCGTCGACCGCTTGCACACACGGGCAGAACTCCAACAAACATTGTGAACTGTGCAAAGTACCACCGTTTTGTGAGCCAACACATCTGTCGACGGAATACACAATCACTTGCAGTTAGTTTACACCTTGGAGGAACCACCTTGGTAACATCCTCCTGGTTAACAATTTCAAGTCGGTTGCACAAAGGGTTGTGCAGTTCCAAACGTTCTTAGCCTTCTCTTTTTTAATACGACAAAAACCACATCCACATGATCAACTCTTTGTCGAGTCAGTCACAACTAACACCTCTCTTGAAAGGTCAAGAAGGGGCCATGTCATCTGCATTTCACCAGGATGCGGCTTCTGCATTTCCCTTGATGTCGTTTACAAATTCTGCTCCCATTCATGAGTCCACTGCAAATTTTGACCACAATTCATGTCGAAGATGTGCGCACCCTGGTGTGGACGTGAAGCTTATGGACTGTGGATGTTCGTTTCACGCGGTAAGTTTTCACAACGTTGCTTAGGAGTCAAAACAAAGACTTAGAAAAGTATACTGACGCCGTGGAATAGCGATGTACTCCAGTGTCGGCAAATCAAAATATTGGGGAGTGTCCCTGTTGCCACTCCCCGGTGCGGAGTGTCTTACTCATGCCTATGAATTTTGACGAAATCGATGCAGCCAAGGCTGCCGCTGCAACCATGGCTCCTAGCGCAAAGAGGGGAAAGAAACGTAAGAACGCTACCATTGCTCGGTTAAACCCACATGCTACAGCTTCAGCACCAGAAGAGACGGGGGAGGCTTCTGATTTAAGAACTGGACGCTGGACAACCGAAGAGACTCTGTATTGTGATAAGATGATTGAACATTTCGAATCAGGAAGTCTGCCAATCACTGAAGGAGTCAAGTTGAATGATTTCTTGGCCAATATGCTAAAATCGAAACAGTCGCGCTTAACCAAGAAAATGAAAAATGCCAAGTTGAGCTCCAAAGCGTATAAACATTCCAATGGATTCATCGCTAGTTTTGAAGAAGCAAAAGAATTCTCTGCTCTTGAAAAGTCTTTCTATGACTCTATTCCATGCGACCTCGAGCGAGCAGAGATCCGCTTCCATATGCAGAAAGAATGGCGTGAACAATTTAGCACCTTTTGTGTCACGTTGGGGCAAAAACTAGACGCAGACTCGTGGTTATCCAGCGTGGAAGAGATGGATCGCAGAATATCACAAGCAAAGGATGCAGCACGGATGGCGCGACGGAAAATCATGATGGGGTGTGCGCTGAGTCAGGATTCAATGAACCAAGAGCAGGGGGTCTTTATCGATAATCCTACGTCCACCGATATCAATGGCCATGAAATGCTATCTGGTCATCTTCTTTCGAATGGGGAGCCGAGAAAGCGAAACTCCACCCGCAGTCTCCGTGATTTCTCGTCGCCTTTTGTTGGGAAGGTCATCCAATACATGGATCGCCATCAGATCCCTTTCGAGCACGTAGATGCCTGGGTACCCTCATTCATTCCGACTGCAGAACAAGCCGCTGCATCGAACGGAGAACAACAGAAATGCCGACTTTGCTTCGCAGGATTTGCAACTACTGACTTCAAAGTGCCACATGACGGAGGACGGGCTGAGCCAATGAACAGTCAAGATCAGTTTGACTTGCTATCCTTCGGTGAATATAGCTCCAAGTTCTCTTTTGATGTTGGTTGCGGGCTTCCTGGGCGAGTTTACAGTTCAGGGATCTGTTCTTGGGAGCAAGGCATCGCCAATGCACCGAGCCATCAATTCGAACGTTGTGGCGGTGCTTCCCAGTGGGGTATCAAGACAGTGCTTGGTATACCTATACCCAGTCCAAATGTGGGACGAATTGTCGTGTTGTTATATTCGAGGCACGACCGACCACGTGACGCTGACTTGGTTCGCAGGATTACCGATGAACTAACCAAGGTATGTTAATCCGATCGACGAAGAAATCATGTCTTGACAAATATGGCCTAAACAGTACCCGCTGAACTCATGGTTGTTGCAGTTGATGCCAACTCCAAAATGGAAACTAGTTGTCGATATCGGAGCGAACCCAACGAATGAAAACACGGGCGTACCCACGGATGCTCGCATAGGGGAAGTTCTCAACCTTCTTGCAGACCACATGGTAGGTATTTCCACTGATGGTATTCTAACGTTTCTGATAAGCCTCACCTCACTCTATGAATTTTGCCTTCTTGCCAATACAGCCTACACATCACAACTCCCCACACTCTCCCTATCGTCCTGGTTTTGAAGCCTTGAGACACCTGCTGGTAAAGCAAGACAAAAGCAAGGATGAGGAAGAATTGATGAACACGACATTGGATTCATACTCTTCATATATTTCGTCTGGTCGAAGAAAACCTGATATTGCATGGATGATTGCACGTGATTACATGTTCTCATCACAGTATCTTCCGCAACAGACACAGATGTCCTCAACGAACCCCTTGCAACTGGGGCAACTTGGCATGGCAACATCATCAAGCCAGCCCTACACGTCTCACTTGCAACCACAGTCCACCGCCCAGTCACACCAAATCCATGCCGGTACTCTGACTCTGGGAGGGATTATGCCGCACCTTCAACAGAAAGCTCCAACTCACCACCAAAGCTCTGGAACAACATCTACTGCAACAGCATTTTTGTTGAATGGGACATCGAATGGAAGCGCACAAAACATGTTCTCAGCGTTTCATTCAGCAGGACATCAACAACCACCAACATCTAGCATTTGAACTTCTAGGTTTCCTGTCGATAGGTAGACATGGGCAGTCTCTTACTACGTTCTTAGTAGGAAACATCAACCTAGCCTAAAAAACTGTAATAAGAAATTTGGGTGTTAAAAAGATGCAAAATATCTAGTCGTATTTCATAAACAAAATTTTCCACGGTAAAAGAGTGGGCAGAAAAACCCATCAAAAACACTCATCGGCTGGTCGCAATATTTCAAGTGGAAACAATTGACATATTGTCACCAAGACCGATAGGAGCAAGAGCCGGGGAATTTTGAACGTCAAAGACGGAGTATACGGGCAGCGCAGGGACTTGGTGATTGTGAACCATGCCCTGCCCGATACTAAAAAAACCGCCCTGCTGTTGATTCTTTAATTGGCAAAGGAACATGTAATCCCTGGCTAACATGACACCGATGTCAGCGCGGGCTCTTCCTCCTTGAGAATAGGAAGAGTAAGAATCAAGCATAGTACGGACACGCTCCTCTTCCTCGGGGGAACGGGAAGGGCGGAGCAACAAAAGTCTCAAAGACATAAAACCGTTGATGTAGGGAGCCAGAGGTGAATTAGGATCCGAAGGCATGAATTCCCCTAGAAGGGAAACGACCTCGTCAATTCGATGATCCTTTCCACCATTCGATCGCTCAGACACAGAGACGTTGTCGGAGAGTTCCACTGAAGCCTGTGCATAACTGGCGTTGGCTCCACTGGACTGATCTACTGTGGCTGTGCTGATCGGGTCTGGCTCCCCAACATCAACAACAAGTTTCCATTTTGGTGAAGGCATCAACTAAACAAGAGCAACAAGAATTAGTGAAGGACACGGAAGCGTGAATCGCAACGCAAATCGAACTTACCCTTGTAAACTCATCGGAGAGCCTGGCTACCATGTCCTGGTCTTTCTCTCTATCTTGCAAAGAGTACAAAATGACCACGACACGGCCAACATTGGGACTAGCAATGGGAATTCCAAGCACGGTCTTGATTCCCCACTGCAAAGCCCCACCACAACGTTCAAAATGGTGATGGGGAGCATTATGAACACTCTGCTCCCAGGTAGGACGACCACTTTCATAAACTCGTCCGGGTAATCCACAGACAACATCAAAGAAATTTTTGACTGTAGTCACCAAAAGCGTATAAATTAAATTGTTCTTCAGGAGAAAGAGTCTTGCGAATCTTCCCATCTTCTCCTACGGTCTCGTCTACAGTCGCACTGCCTGCAAAACAAAGACGACAGTTTGACGGAGCACCATTTGGGTCATCATTGGGAACAAAAGATGGAACCCAAAGGTCTACGTGCTCAAAAGGTATGTTGTGCCTTTGAATATAGGCCATAGTTTTTGCAAGGAAGGGAGCCGAATGAAGGAGGCTACTCTTCCCGTTGATATCAGAATGGATCCCTGCTTTGGCTTCTTCGGCGAGAAGCTGCAACATCTCTTGCTGTTCAACAATATCATCGTGCAACAAGCCCAGGGTCCCCTCTGCCAAACGCTCGTCAGCTTCAGTCTTCTCGATGAAAACACCATGATCAGGATTTTTGGAATCAGTTCGGAGAGCAAATCCCATCATGAGCTTCCTCCTGGCCATGCGCGCAGCATCCTTCGCCTGAGATGCACGCCTGTCCATTTCCTCCACGCTACTGAGCCAATTATCAGCATCCAACGGTTGGCCGGTGGCAACACAGTATTGACTGAACTGCTCACGCCATTCCCTTTGCATGTGAAACTTGATTTCAGCGCGCTCTTGAGCGTCTTGCAGCGATTGAAAAAAGCAATCCTCGATCTCGGAGAATTCACGAGCGTCGTTGCTATCAACGATACCTCCTGTGCTGCGTTGGAAAGTTCTGGAGCTCAACTTGGCGTTCTTCATCTTCTTGGTAAGACGAGATTGTTTGGACTTCAGCATGTTGCCGAGGAACTCATTAAGCTTGACCCCATTGCTTACAGGAAGTTCACCAGACTCGAATTTTGCAATCAGTTTGTCGCAAAGAGCCATTTCCTCGGTGGTCCAACGACCAGTGCGTCGTTCCGAAACATAGACACCCTTGGATTCAAGTTCAGGTGTCTCCCCAGGTGGAGTCTTTCTTTTCTTGCTTTTGGCACGGTTACCGCTTCCAGGGAGAGACTGAGACTGCCTGCGAGCATCGTCAATCTCACGAAAACTCATGGGAAAGAGTACCAGACCCGACGTTGGCCGAAGACAGGCAGGGCACATGGTCATAGGAGAGTTATTGGGGATAACAACGCACCGAGCTATGGACATAGGCGGGACACGATAATATGAGATATGGGTCATGATGGCAACACTTTGCTTCGACACGAACAGCCATTTCAGAGTCATAGGTGCGACCGTAGGAGCAAGACATGATGTCAACAGAAACAAAGTAGCCAAACCCTTGAAAGATGCTTGGTGGACTGCGAGTCACCCCCAGCCGGTATTGTCACATGCACCTACTGTCCGCATGAAGGTCCTTCCAGTCTCCACGGTCCACGATAGGACAACAAGGTCCTGATTCTACTCAAGAAGCGTCCTGCGTACACTTACCATGGAATGTGCACCCACATCCAGACACCTTTACGTCGCAACCGCCAAATGCACAACGGGCACATCGAGAAAATTCATCGCCATGAATAGCGATGCTAGTTCCAAACATTGCATTGGAGCCTATCCCTCCAATGTCTATGTCAAGTGCATCTAGGGTGGCCATGGGATTTCAATTCTCTTCAGTGCTTCGGCTAAACACGATTTCCAGCCGCCGATGGTAATGCTGTGGCGAGTTATGGGACGATAACAAGGCGGAAAAGATCGGCTGCCGGCGTACAGCTGTACCCATCCCCACTGCGTCGTCATGCAAGTAAAAAATACCTACCAAGTACCAGGGGTTTTTAGCGCAACAGGTACGGGCTACCATTCAATTGTTCGTGATCGTAGTCTTTTGACGTAGGAGGTACGTAGTGCCAGGTACCTGTTAGCAACTTGAACCAGAAACGAAAATCTCGACCAATTAACGATGTCGCAACGATGGAACGCACACTTAATGGACCAAGTACGAACGACACGGGCTCTACATTTTCGATAAGAAGGTGGAGATAGGGATGATTAATGAGTGTCTTGATCTCCCCGATGAATGTGCATCCACTTATAATGTTCTTGAATCGGTCCAAAGATTACCCTTGGTGGCTTCTTTGATTCATTATGTAACACATATCGCGGCCTAACTTTCCATTGGTAAAGCCCGGTGATGTAGTTTGCGGAGCGCTTCTTGCTCATATACCAGGTGTCGATCGTAGGCAATGCTCGAATGATACATTTTCTTGGCGTTATGTTTTCACTATGTCTCCAAGAAAACCCCGATATGACTTTGGTACTCGCCCAGTAACACAACGACATGTGTATCAACTCCGGACAATCGTCAGCGGAACGCATGCGTCATCTCACGGTGAAAGTACAAGCAGACAACCTGTGATCTGTGAGCTGTGAGCTGTGAGTGATGAGACATCAAAAACGCATTAGGAATTCGAACAGATGGTGACGATCGACGATTGATGTTCTGTTCGGGGATCCAACAACGGATCACTTGTAAAAAAATATACAAGGTACAAAAGTTGTAAGGTACCTGGTACGTACTGATCGAAGGTATAAATATACGATAAACAATTTCGTTCATGCAATATGACGTCTCCTGTCAAATTTGCAAATTTGAGACCTTCATCATGACAAGTCGAAATGTATGACTCTCCTCTTTATTCTATTCCTTCGAACAATTGCGCCCTTCCTACATTGGTGTCACAATTTCTTGAACTATAAAAAAAAAGAAGACGATTCCCAGGTCTTCCATCCGACGTCCACTGCCAAAGGAGACGACGACAATCCTTTCGCTGTGGCTCCCACAAATTCTTTGCCAATACGGTATTCTGATTTTGATACAATTAGGAATTCTTTTTCGTCATAATGGAAATGTCAACATAGTTTTTGACGTGACGGGAACTTTATTAAAATCATTATGGAGGAACATGGTGAATCATTCGTTTTCGGTGCTTGCAACAGAATCTTCGATCATGTCACTTCCAGTCGCTTCGGTATTTGGGACATCGGTTAGAAAAATCAAGACACTCCTGAACTTACTATAACAATAACATGAAACAACCAGAGCCTTCATAGTCAAATCTGGAGAAAAAAATGATGGTGCTTGTTACGTTTGCAATTAAATTTCATGGACTAACTGCAAATATTGCACCATGCTCTATCACGTAAAATGATTCCAGGCCTTTCCGCCTCCAATGGCTCTTTGGGATGGATTTCATGTTTATAATGGAATGTTGGAGTGCTTCTTGGGAATATCGGGCATTTTCTTTGTTCGTAACACCCTCAAATCGTTGCAAATGAATTTTCGTGTGTCTTTAGGATCAATGACGTCGTCGACGAAACCACGTTGTGCGGCAACTAAAGGATTGGCAAAACGAGCTGTATATTCTGCAGTGTGCTCCTCAATGTCCTGCAATTCAGAGCAAATGAATTCGGGAACAAAATGTGAGCCAAATTAATTGATGACAATGAATTTCACAAAGAAAGACCCAGTCACATACCTTTCCGTGGTAAAGAATTTCGACGGCACCCTGGATTAACACAAAGTTGACACGACGAAATATGTTAGTGGATATCTGAAACAAACGGTAGTCACGAGCAAGAGATGATATGTTTGGATCAACTGCGATTGCAAACTCACCTTGGCACCCATGACAGCGATTTCGGCACCTGGCCATGCATAGTTGGCATCTGCACGCAAATGCTTACTGGCCATGACATCATATGCACCACCGTAAGCCTTACGAGTGATGACAGTAACCTTGGGCACGCTTGCCTCGGAATAGGCAAAGAGCAATTTGGCTCCGTGGCGAATGATACCGCCAAATTCTTGTGCAGTTCCCGGCAAGAATCCAGGAACATCCACAAAGGTAACAAGTGGGATATTGAAGGCATCACAGAATCGCACAAAGCGAGCTCCTTTGTTGGAGGAATTGATATCCAAGCAACCGGCTAGAGTCAATGGATTGTTGCCAATGACACCGACGGTTCGCCCTTCCATTCGTGCAAATCCAACAACGATATTTTGTGCCCAATTCTGCAAAGCGATAGAAAACAACAATGAATGCACAATTAGACAAACCAGGTTCTTGTAGGTCGGGCAATAACAATGGTAGCTTGGTTCAAACTTACTGGCATGATTTCAAACAAATCTCCATGATCTACAATCGCTCGAATGACATCCTTCATGTCGTATGGGGTATTTGGATCATCTGGGACCAATCGATCGACTTCTGGTACCAGACGGTCTCCAGGATCAGTGATTTCCTTGATTGGGAGCGTTGACTTGTCGTTGGAACTGGGCAAAAAGTCCAATAGGCGCCTCATCGCACGAAGTGCGGCTACGTCATTGTGGAAATCGCCATGCGCAACTCCGGATTTTGCAGTGTGTACTTTGCTTCCACCCAAATCTTCCTTGGTGACAGTCTCGTTGGTGACAGTTTTGACAACTTCTGGACCAGTGACAAACATGTAGGACGATTGTTCGACCATGAAAATGAAATCTGTCATGGCAGGACTGTATACAGCCCCTCCGGCACAAGGTCCCATAATGACTGAGATCTGTGGAATAACACCTGATGCATCGACGTTTGCTTGGAAGACATCGGCGTAGCCACCCAAAGAATCAACACCCTCTTGGATTCTAGCACCACCAGAGTCATTCAAGCCGATCACGGGGGCTCCAACACGTCGAGCCATTTCCATAACCTTGACGATCTTTTGAGCATGAGTCTCACTCAAACTTCCTCCGAGGACAGTGAAGTCTTTGTGTCATTGCAAGAGAGAATACAGAACATAGTGATTAATGGTGAGACGAACTTGCCTGTGGTTCAAACGCTTCGCATCTTGCAGCCCAAAGTCAATGAATAAAGAAGTCTTACCTTGACTGAATGCATAAACATGACGACCATTGACTAAACCATGTCCGGTTACAATACCATCACCGGGGAATTTCTTTTCATCCATTTCGAATTCGGTGCATCGATGAGCCTTGAGTTGGTCAACTTCTTGAAAACTACCTTTATCAAAGAGCAATTCGATGCGTTCGCGAGCTGTCAAGGATCCTCGTTCGTGCTGCTTGGCAATTCTCTTGACACCACCACCAATATGGGCTGCTTCACGCTCCTGGGCAAGTCGCTCTTTGAATTTCAACTTGATCAAAGAAGGATCTCTTAGAAAGGTTGGATTTTCCGCGGCTACAGTGGAGAATGCGCGAGGGTTGGCCAAGGCATCCTTGGCCATTACACCCACGGGTCGCCCTGCGGGTGACAAGAGGCATCGGCCCATTCGCATCGCTTGTCGAGGAACACGAGACGTCATCATCATCATGATCTTCGCACACCGAAAAGAGTTGAGAGAGAGAGAGAGAGATTGGATTTCAAATAGTTGCTACAATTTTATGATCGGAAGACCTACCGTTGCAAGAGAGAAAGTTTGGATTGCGAACACGGTCCCTTGTGGATGTACTCGCTTCTCGCGATGCGAACCATTTGTGCCGTATTCCGTCGCGTCCAAGCGCAAGGAATCTTTTGGGCCCAAAGCCAGAAGTGTCAAACCATCGCTAGGGGTTCTGGTTCTGTGCAGAGTTTCGTGGGTTTCGTGGGAGTCGACAGGGATGCGAAGCCGACCAAAGATCGCGCGATGCTGTTCGAGTCCGACTGGTCGTAGTGGACACGTGGAAGCCACCTGCGGCATTTTCTTCCGCCGTTGTGGATGTCTTGTATCGGACGGTTGTCACTACACAATATAATGACAAATATGAAAACGTGTGTATTGTTCTTCTTGTGTTTCACTTCCATTAGTCTCTGTATTCAAGCAAAGGTTTGGAATGCACAGGAACTGGCCATTGGGCAATGGGATGTGACTTTGAAGGGTGGCTGGTTTTTTGATCCGACTAGCATTTTCCCACGACAATCGCTCCGAACAGTGGAAAAGCTTTCTGTCAAACGAAGGCCCTGGGGTTCCAGTCTTGATTGTTCCTTGTCCCTATGCCAAGACGGTACTTTTGTCTTGGCTCCCAAACTTGGTAACAATTCATCACCGTTTCATCATCACCGTCGACTAGTGGTGCATGGTCAATGGGATGTGCTCTCCAATCCGTATTGCATCACTGACCGGTACTACGATCAACTCAAATTGATATCCTATCCCAGGGCTACCATCATCACCACACCACATCAGAAAAAAGTAAAGTCTGGAACTTTGGATATCTATTGCCGAGTTTGGGGTAGATATGCCAAATCCAAGACGATTGGCCGAAAGGGTTGGATGACTCATGGTTCTTTGGTGTGGAAGGATGGATACAAAAAGTCAACTTTGCAACCACGACGGGTAGTTGCCTCATTTTCGGCCAAACGAGCATGCCATTACCCCAACCATGAGGGATGGGAAGATCAGGAATTCTTTGGCTATTGAATAAAAGCGATGCATGAAAAAATTCCGTTGGTCCGAGCGTCTCAAAATGCCACTCCAAAATACAATGGATCTAACAATTATTGGGTGGTCGATATGCACAATTTAGATCCCTCTTTCCAGTCCATGGCCATGGCTTCCTTGTGCATCCTTTGTACCAAATCTTTCCAATTATCATCCGATCCATCATTCCACTCGTTTGGTGTTACTTTCGAAACGAGCAGCGAGAACAAGTGGGAAACTTCCATGCCGGGATCGATCTCACCAGGAAATTTCGACAAGAGGACTCGGTATTTTCTTTTCAAGAACAATGATTTCTTTATAACATTTTGACTCTCCCACCCTTCGATCTGATTGTAAATGCCTTGTGCCAACAAACGCTTGTCGTTCAGAATAAAGGATTCTGCGACTTGTCTCTCCCCAACCTCAATTAGGGTGGATGTATCACCCACCGCTCTACTCAACCAAGCAATGGCATTGTAGATTGGTGGCCGCAAGGAATACTTGAGGTGACATTTAGTTTCGGATTGAAAATGATGGCCAAGCAGCCACGAAGTCGACAATGGATCTATCGGTATTGTTGAAAGACTGCTGGTTTCTTTGGAGCTAGTTGTTGTTGTTGTTAACGTTGTCGCAGTTGTGGTAATAGCATTCTTGGTTGCAACGGAATTGAAATCGTCCACAAACCTTTGTATTGCTTGCGACTCAATGATATGCATCAAATTATTGCATAATCCATCACATAGTGTGTTTTCATTCCTAGGTACATGTTTGGCTTTTATTACCCCAAACTTTGTTTCGAGAGGACATAAAAGATCCCTGACCCGACCATGAAGTTGTTGGACTTTTCTTGGGATTGATTTTCCATTGATTTGATCAATAACGGCCTTGCAATCGCCCCTTATAACTAACGACCATGAGCTGGATTCGTCATCAATCTCATTGTGGCAATGCCATGGATACAAAGGATCATCAAGATTGGTGGTGAGAGTATTATTATTGAGATATTCCAAGCCGAGCAACAAGGCAAGATACTCGGCATGTGCCGACGTCATGTCTCTCTCCGAATGGAACCAACCACTTGCGACACCCACCGGCCATAGTTGTGATTGATCCATCCTGTTCCCAATTGAAATCCTTGCAGAACCAGTGGCCATCTTGGCTGGGATTGTTGGAAACCCACGATCTCTCGGAGGACGCAAGGATCCATCAAAGTCCAATACAACAACGAGCATGGCTATGGTAGTTTGGAAAAGCAGTGGTGAAACGATGCATTTTCGAACGTGTCCTAAGATTGGGACAGCGACTAAAGACGGCAAATCAAACATACTTTTCTGCTTGGACGTCACAACTGGTCACACAATAGCCAACGTTATAGTGTCGGTAGTAGTTGTGTGAGAGATGCATTTTTCTCTAGCGCACAAACTGTTTGTGAGTGATGAGTAATCAAACAAATCAATCTTCCAGGTACTTGTACTGTCTCGAGCTTGACCTACGAACAAAGATTGTGTTCCATGCGACGTCTAAGCAAGATCGTTAATAGATAGCTCTCTATTTACTTACAATTAGCATACATAGCTTGTGATCTGTTATTAGCGGAAACAAAAAGTGTACACAAACACAACTAGACAGAGTTCGTTGACTCCCGGGTGGCCATACTGTTGACATTCCAAACCGATTTCATGCTTCGGCGTCGACCGGGATAGGGTAGTCCTTCCAGAGTTCGTACAGAAAACAAGCTATCGAGAAGCTCCGTTCTGACCTCATTCCTATCAATATCCTGAGTATCCGCATAGTAGATGAGATAGACACGATCGGAGTGTTCTCTGATCCACCCAATCGTGTTCTGGCAACGAATACCTCCAGCTTCCTCACAGTCAACCACAGTGATAACTGCGTCCTTGTTAGTCTGGCCTCCCAGCCAACTAGATCTTCGGTTCACGGGAGCATCTTCGACTGAAACTCGAATGTTCAAGAAGCTTTGTGCCCTGTGGATCGATAAAGCTCCGTGATGGGCGATCTGCCTGAGCGAAGCATTGCCACGCTTTCGCAGTTGTGGAGCATAGGAATGAGTGTACCACACTGAAACAACAAGCATGTGGACACCAAATGAGCCACCTAGAGTGGCTCGACAGAATTTTTGCTTGTTCGATCCGGGTGTTGATTGGTTTGGGCAATACAGAAAGCGCGGTGGAGGTCGAAAAGTGCAACCCAAGTGAGTCAACACGACCTCTGCATTTGGTGATGAGTCTAGCCTTCCAGGTGGCTCTGTCACGATTAATCTAGAATCTTCAGTCAGCCAATGGAGAGCTCGTCGGACTCGGCTCAGACAGTGAAAAGGGAACTGATCATCATACCGAGTGGCATCAAACTCGCGGCTCTTGAGCATAGCCTGAAGCTTTTCGGTTGTCATTACGTTGTCTTTGCACATATCGATGACCAAGGCTCCCTCTCGCGCTGCAGTACCTTTGTCACAAGCCTCTATTACAATTTCAATCAGGCCTCGCCGCACTGGGATACATAGTCGACCGACTACAATTTGCTCTCCAGGTCGATAGGCCTTACGGTAAACAACCAGAAGAGCTGTGGTTGATGTCTTGGATATATTGGCCAAATCCTTGTACTCAATGTCAATAACCGGACACCAATTAGGATCCTCTTGAGTTATTGGTCTCATACTGGTTGTATTTTGCTTGAAGCTCTTCCAAAATTCGTGTTCGAAGAGCGCCTTGGTCTGCCTACACGGATGAGACATGACAGGTGAGCTTACCTTGCCATACAACATGGGCATGAACGAGAAGACTATGAATTGACGTACGTCTCAATACTTTTTTCAAGGTGAAACCGCATTGAACTACGGAGGTCCATATGGAGATTGTCGAAGAAACGTATCGTCCACGAAAGGTTGTTCGTCTGATCCACGATGTCCACTCTATCGTCAGAGTCCCCATCCCCTGAAAGTATCCTAGTGCCAGCTGGCAATTCCATACAGCATCCCAACTCTCCTGTTATCAAAGCAGGTTTTGATGTCATTGTAGCGTCATTAGTTTTGCCGCAGCGTTTTATTTCTGTAGTTTCTGTAGTTGCATCGCGGCAGGTAGTTAGTTTTATGACGAAGAAGAGATGACAATCGGCTAGTGGGAATGCGGGCCTCGACCATATGGAAGGTTCCCGAATACGCAGATGACGATTTTAGAGCAGCAACCGCTTTTGAGCAGAGACTCTGGCATTTTGAATTGGTGGGCGCCTCGCAGTTGATGGTTCTGATTTTGCAAAGCTCACAGCATAACGCACCATACGATCGATTAGATTCGCATCGCACCACCGAAGAAAATTTTCCTCTCATTCCTTGGTCGGAATCGCGCAATGTTTAATGCGTCTCCGCGGTTTGTCGACACCTGCCCGACAATACGAAGTATACGTCGTTGAAACAAGAAATGGCATTACTTAGATTTTGAAGCTCTAAATAGGCGATAGTTTCAATGTGACGTCTCACTCGTTCTTAACTGTTGGTATACAGTAGGAAGGAGGAGGAAGGCAAAGAATGATGCAAATTCGTCGACTTCCCGAGTGCTTGTGGCGCTTGGGCGGTTTACGGTTGACACTTTAACCCCAGGACCATCTTTGAACTTCCACGTCGATTTCGATGGCAGCAAGTGAATTAAGTACTAGGTATGAACGGAACGTGCGGAGAACACAACCGTAGGTTGATGACGATAATGAGAGCTCCGGTTCCAACAATGGGAAGTTCTCCTTCTTAACTGGAAAGAGCGCACGGTGCCTAAACATGATCATCGTCGATCGGCAACCAACATTTTATGTTGAAGGTACAAGTATGTTGTACCGGCAAATGCCTGTTACCGAGGAAGAACCCTTCGCGTCTACATAGCTGTTACGTATGACACTAAACACGTGTAACAGGTGCAAGGTAATAAAGAAAACGTGGAACACATCACAGTCAGGGTGTTTCCCTTCCGTCCGTACTGATGCCGGGTACCCGATACTCGTGCTATTGTACTAGGTCTCTATTCTTATTAGTATGTTGTTAGCCCACAAATTTTTCTTCAGAATCTAACATACTACCGAAGTATAACATTTTCATACTTTTATTCTATTCTGCCCTCATTCCTTTGTTGACAGGGAGTTCGATGGTTCACAGTTGGCATCTTTCTTCTTCTTGTTACTAGAACTCTTTTCTTCGCCGGCATGCGCCGCCCCTCCTTTTGTGCTACCGTAAAGGACAATAAATATGCTTGAGGTGAAATACCTTGAACGAGATTTCGTTTTCGGTTCGGGTTATTCTCTGTGGAAGGAGAGCTTGAGCAGTATTCAACAGTACTTGCGGCTGAGCTTCATATCCAACCTAGTAGTAGAGGGCAAATCTGAATGTTTTCTGCTCATTTTAATTTAGGTGGGTTTCGTGAACTTGTGTGTTAAAACAAACTTTTCCCCTGCCTTTTATAGAACAATGTTCATTCGCCACACTCAAAAAAATAATTTTCTTTTTACTCCTTTTGTACCACAACATTCCACTCTTCAATGGAATGTCCAGTGACAATTCCCCCCGAAACATAGGGATCCTGTTCCACAAACAACTTGGCCGCATCGGCAGATGTAAACAGAAAGAGAGCTCCCTTGGGTACCTCCATCCCCACGGGTCCAGTGGGTCCACCACTGAGACATTTGCCTTCGGCAATGAGCTGTTTGGCAAGATTCAAGTGTCCCTCACGGTACGGTCCACGCTTTTCCAACACATCGGGAATGTAGTCATAGCGAAGGAGGAATTGCGTCGCCGACATGGCCGTGGTAGAGGAGTATGCTCGAGAAGCAGAAGTGGTCACACAAAAGGCAATGGTAGAACCGCGTCCAACAAGTGCTGCAAGACCCCACATGAAGTAAAAAGATGAAAGCCTTCAAAGATTTGAGAGTGATTCAAGAAATAACCGAATCACATCGGCAGCTCATCAACCGATATCCTTGTGTGATGATGACGGGCGACGGGCGGCGAGGTGCACGAATGAAGGTTTGACTCGATGGATTCAAAACTTCTTTGTGCCCGATCCAATGCCGCTTGCCGCAACAACAGTTTCAATTGTAATACTGGGGACAATAGTCACTTGTTCTATCATCCTCATGATGGCCACCAACCCCACAGGATCCAGAGTCGAAAACTTTCGACGGAATTTTGGTATTTTGTGGCAGGGTTTGCAAAATCACAAACAACAACTACAACAACAACCAGAACAACACAGTGAGCAAAGCCAAGAAGCCATGATTGTGGTAGAAGCCATTAAAGCGGCCAAGACTTGGGCGTACATTTATGCGTTCTTTTTTGTCGTGTTGTTGGGATACAGATGGCAAACCAAGGGTTACTACGAAGCCGAGTATGAACGAAAATTGGCATTGATCCAAACGCCAAATGGCGCTGCCATTACTGGCGAAACTCCATGGTGGGTAGGCCAACAAAAAGAATTGGAAAATGCGCTAGCTGGGTTTCGGGAGTTTGCCAAACTACAAAATGCAGAATTGAGAAAGGTGATTCAACAAAAGGAGATACTGGAAGAAATGAAACTAGCATTAGAGCAGTTGGGTAACAAATCATCCGCACAGGCAATGACTCCATTTCCCGTTGAAGGCAAAGTGGCAAGTCTGTTGGAACATTCATCGCTAGATGAAATCCAAAGTTCGACTCAATTACAAGACAGCTTTGAGGACGCACTCCAAGAGCTCCAAAATCTCCTTCATACCCCTGAGAAATGGAACTGGACCATTGTACAACAAAGCCTTTCTGCTGAATTTCCAACCAAAAAACCAAGTATTGCCAGCGAAGCTATCAAGACTCTTTGTTCTGGAAGCGTCATCGATTCGAATAATGATAATGGTCCCATCATCCCACCCAACGCAGCGCACCAGTCTGATCTAGAGGAACCAATTGGAATCGTCCAATCCTACCTCGAGAAGCGCCATGCGGGCAAGCATGAGGTTTCCAAACTCGTATTTCCCGACACACTTGCTAGCTTGGAACGCTCAATGAAACAACGCATCCATGTCATTCTCGAAATGATTCTTGCATCTGCAGGGGTACCTGGTCCATCAAAGGGCCAACGAGCTTCTTCTACCTCCACTTGTCTTTCCAGCGAGGATGTGATTGGCATTGTCGAAGAGGGCCTATTAGCCTTGGAACAGGGGGCAAGTCTTCGCAACGTTATGCGGAAAAAGATTATGGAATTGGATCCATCCGTCAAGTCTATCATTCTCGACGCTGATTTGACACCACCTATTCCCAAGATCCCATCCCGCGAAACAACCAATTTACGGCGACTCATGGAGACGCCTCTTCTCTTGCAATTGGGATCCAGCATTGATCATTTGGTGGAAATGGCGGGGGGTCACAATGACCACTTGGATCAATGGTTAGACTCGGTGGCGGGGGGACGAGAAAGTGTCGGAGAAATGGTAGTACGACGACTCTTGGCAGCGTCTGGAAAAGTGGAAATTCCAAGCTTCCAAACATTGGCCAAACAATATCTCCCTTTGAAGGCCCAAACCTACTTGAAGAAATCAACATAGGTCCTATAATACGACAGGCGTATCAAAATATTACTTGTAGTTTCGATGGTTCTCAAGTTACTTTTTGAAACTCTGTAAATTCAACTTCTTTTTCGGAGCCGCTTGCGCCGGCGCCACGGCATACCCACTCATTTCGGCACGAACAGCAAATTCCAATACCACCCGATCATGGTCGGCCATGAGGCCCATGCTCGATTTGAATGGAAGGGCAGCCGTCCGTGCGACATGGGTGATGGCTTGAGCACACATACGGCCCAATGCTGGGTCCGATGATCCAGGATGGGGTGAGGGATGATTCGGAAGTCCATTAAAGCGAATGACCGCGATGCAACTTTGAAGTACCAGCGATAGAACCTGGGCGATATCCTCGTCATTGGTACCATCCGAAGAAAATTGTTGAATGGCAAGTAGTGCAATCTTCATTCCGTCAGCGCAAACAGTCGTGCGATGAGATCGAAGATTCGTTGGGATCTGTAGCACACCATATGCTTGGAACAACGACAATACCTCGCCCATGACAGCGCAAATGACGCGGCCGGTGCATTCACTTGGAACAGGCGATGACTGAACCATAGTTCGAAAGGCTGAGAGCAGAGGTAAGGGTTCGTCGTTTCTCAAACATTCGAATAGAAGATCTTGTGCTATACATAAACTAGCCTCAGCGGCCAATCCATTGTCGGCGCTTACTACCATGGCCCAAGTATCCCAATCTCTCAATCGAATCAAATCGACAGCGATCTCACTTTTATCGTTGACGGTAATTGAATCATGCAATAGCATTTCCTTCAACAAGATCTGAAACGATTCCCTCATAGAAGGCGGGAGACCTTTCTTTTCGCACAAATAGGTCCTGGTTATGGAGAACAATGACTCGACCAGCGAAGCTGGAGCGGAGGGTTCGGCAATCACTGTCGACACTGCCGTTAAGCAAGCCGAAATTATCAAACTGGATTGCGGTCCAGATAGATCAACTTCACACATTTCCAGTTGACTTATTGGATGAAGGATGGCCTGCAGCACAAAAGAATGCTCTGGGAGGGACACGAGTGGGTGGTTCGACAAATTGTTGAGGAATTTGCAACATTCTTTGATTAACTCGATATCTTGCGCATAGGTAATCCGATTTGTTTTCCCAACCAGGATCGGGTCGAAAATGTCAGAAGATATGCCTGAAAGCACAATTTCAATTCCTGACCTCCATTTATCATCTAAGTCAAGGATGTCAGGCCTTGACGACAAAGCCGTAATCCCCACAAGACAAGAGATGGCAACTTCCGTTGGATTGATGGACCTAGCCCATCCGCTTGCGACTGTGGTAGCGACGTGATTGTTCCTTGCCCGAACAGCATCACCAAAACCAGCAAACATAAATGGAACGATATTTCTGAGCCACGACTCGACATGCCCATGATCCCCAGGCGATTTCATAGATTCCATCAAAAACTTCACTGCCGAGGCAGCAAGGCTGGCCCAGGTTGTGGCAAGAGCGGCTTTCACCGAGTCATCGATTGATTGCCAGTCACGCAGGTACATCGGACTAACGGAAGCTGAAGTCGAGCTCTTGGTGCCACCTAGTGTAAGTCCCTCGTTCAACAGAAGCCTGGCTCCATCGATGGCCAAGCTTCCTGCATGAGCGCCAAGGGCTGCCTTATCGACGTTGACCAATCCTAGAAGATCACCATCATCCTTGGGAATGTTACCAAGGATCCATAATTTTCCGAGGTGCACAAGCAAATCAGCTCGATTGTTGAGATGCATAGCATTTCTAATATCTTCCGTAGCTAAAGGCGGCAACTTGTCATCAATCCCAAATGGCGGCACTTCTGTTGATTCAGGAATGACAGGTCGCAAAAATCGCTTCAAGACGGCTCTATCGGCTGTGACTTTCAATTTGAGGAATGCGTGGAGAGTTTGACAGCCGGCAAGAAAGAGACGACGTGATGTCGGGCTTCGGTCGTCGCTAGGTGCCCCAAGAGCAGTCTTGAGGGCAGAGGAAATATGGGGAATGTCTTCATGAAGCACAGTTGTTCCTGCCTGGTCAGAATCGGGAATATTCCCAAAGCATTCTATCACTTGACGAACCAAATGCATTGCACTCTCTTGCAGAAGACGTAGCTCCGACTGGTCGACCGTGGCTGTTGCCATTCCACAGGCAGCACCGACTATTGCCCCGATGTGAAAGGATAGATACGAATCTGGAGTCCCCTTGCCCTGTGCGGTGGCCTCACGGCAGGCTTTCGCGCATTCAAGATTCGCCACTTTAGGATTGAAAACCGGTGAAGCAATCAAGGCAAGGTCATCAGCAATTGATTTTGTGCACATTTCATCCAATGCGATCGTCATTGCTTGGACTGCTAAAATTTTCACATGCCAACGAGGTGGATTCGCGTATTCTAGAAGTGGTCTTGCATCCAACTTGGCACGTTTCAGGGCCGACTGAACCACTAGAGAAACTGAAAGTTCCTGACTCTGGTCATCGTCGTCATCTTGTGAATCTTGGGACGATGAACCAAGCAATATATTTCGTGACAACAGGATGTATCGTAGGAGCATTCCCATACAATTGGAGGATTGGCGTCGTTCAAGCATAACAAGCAGGAACATGACCTGTGATAATTCGCTTGCAGCCACATCTGGTGTATTGTATAATTGTTCGGCTTCTCTCGGCGCCGCAAGGCCCCGGTGACAAGTATTCCCATGAAAGGTTTGTGTTCCGACCAAACCTTCTAGTGCTGCGAAGAGAAACGATACTATCTTCATCCCACTCCACTCGGCAACCAAGATGTTCGAGACTGAAAGTGCACGAATCGTCCTTAGCGATGCTCGCAATATATTCTTCGAGGACATGCCGCAACTGGTAAGTCTTGCGTCGTCACTGCGGTGAATGACAGGTCTTGGAGGATTGATGCTTTCCATGACCAATGGGATTGATGATAAGACTCCATGCTCGTCGTACTTTACCCCATCGGTATGCGGAGGAAGTAGATGATGATGTTGAGACAAAACCTCATGAAATGCCAGGACTTCGATTTTCACGGTCGGGTGAGAACCGAAGCACTCGGTGGCTATCATGGCCATTCGCGAGAACCTCATAGCAACATCAGGATCAAAACCTTCTATGAAGGATATCGATGGAATCAGTAACGTCATAAGTCGCACGAGGACCGCAACAAATGATACTTCAGTAGAAAGCTTCTCTTCATCCGTTCCGTAGTCATATTCCACGGATGCCGCGGTCCAGGCTGAAAGGAAATTATCTTCGAGCAGTTCAACAAGTTTCTTTAGTAAATGACTTTCTTGAGCGTCCGGTTTTTTTACTTCCAATTTCTTCGAGTAGGAGAACAACACTCCAAACGAGTGCAGTCCAACTGTTCTCACACCCAAGAAACCTCCCGTTGGCCGGACAGTGATGGAAGGCAGAATTTTGATAAGGATCTGGAAAAGTGGAAGAACATCCTCATTGCTTTCGTCGTGTCGTTCAATGCTTCCCCTTTCCATGGCACGAGCATCTCGCTGGTTCTTGATGTTGGAAGCCGTTCGCTGCATGCACGCCAACGCTAGGACTGCTGCTGCGCGACTTGCGGCAATTGCCTCCAACGATAGCGCCTTTCCTTGCTCGTGGTCTTGCGTGCCTTGAATGACCTCATCGAGATCATGGAGAATGGCACTTTGCAAAAAGCGAGCGTCTTCTCGAACCCCGAGCGTGGATAGGAACCCTAAACCTTCTGCTGCAGCTCGGCGGACTTCTTGAGAGGGCGAGCGAAGAAGGCTCAGAAAAACATTTTTCGCCTTATTCATCCACATCGGACCCAAGTTTATTGGAACATTATGCGTTGACTCAAAGACAGGCAATGCCTTCAAGCAGAAGAGTAGGACTGCACAGACATTGACTGCGGCAGAAGTGTCATCCTTTGACTGGAGAACCGGCATACTCGCAGTCAGTAAAGCGAAAGAATCAAAACGTCCCATTCCACTTCCAGGAAATTACGAAACTTACCTTGCCACGACGTCCCTGATCACTCAAAGTCGACCGTTGTCCTGATAAGTGTGGGGGAGGCAACAAGGATTCCAGCAATTGAAGGGCATCTTGTTGCTCTTTACCACTCTTCAGAGTGAAAGTTGCTGCAAATGCTTGAATGGATGCATCTATCAATCGTACTTTGGCACAATTGGAAGGCATGGCTGGACGTCGCCATGTCCCCACCTCATGAAGTGGCGTCGGTGCCTTTTCCGTCGAGTTTTCGCAAATTATGGCACCCAGAACCTGACTCCCATGGAATTCGGTCTTGTCGGACATTATTTCTTTGGTATTCTTGAGCAAATGAAGCACAGCTTCACGATCATTGTGGGATGCTACCTCTGACTTTAATGTAATAATGTCGTTTTCAAGATCTTGTGCTCCACCCACTTGTCCAAATGTCGTAGCTCGACAAAATGATGTTGCATCAAGGAGAGCGTCCTCGCTGCTGACCAAGGAGCGCAGAATTGAACAAGCAACATCTTTTTCGATCGCCTTCTGCACGTTGGCGGCTGCAAATCCAAAAACTGAGTCAGCAATCATTGGATACGAGCCAGGAGGTAACCAAGCGAAGGATTCTAGAATAGCCGCCTTGGCGCTATCCAGGTGCCCAACTGCTGCTGGTATAGCCTCTGTCTTGCCGAATCTTCCATCCGCAAAAAGTAGGGGCAAAACATCCTCTAACAGGAGTGAAGTTTTACTAAGTGCATCTGGAACCGTTAGTAGGAGCTCCGAGCAATACCTCAAGAATGCCACTACGCTCTCGAGCATGGCCTCAACGCAAACCAACTCGTGCGCATCCGTAAAGTTTCCTCCACGTTGGCCTTGCTTTGCAACCTTTTGCCAAAGAGCAAATAGAAGCGAGACGTGTTTGGTAATGCCAGAGATACCAGTTGCAAAAGCGCCGCAGATGATGGTGAAACCGCCTTTGGTACAGGTGCAAACTCCACCTTGGTTACTAGATGTCATTGTTGCATTAAAGAGTGTGTTGACCAAAATTTCAGCTACGGAAAGCGACTTGTCAAGTAAATCAGCCGGCAAGCCACCAGGAAGATTGGGCAAATCTCTCAAAAGAATGGAAATCATGAGGGACATGCCATGAATTGCGTGCTTGTGTTTTGAAGACTCATCTACTTTGGTTGCTTTGGTGGGTGTTGCTTGTCGTCGAAACCTTGCAAAGCGAGTCGTAATGGTCGCATCGTCTTTTGTTTCTTCCGTAGGCATGTGGATGCTTGTCGTCACCAACTCTGCGTGTTCCACTTGAATGTCACTAATGGTATCTTCCACGAGTTGTCGTCCCAGCGATGGAAAGATGGATGCTACTGCCGCACATGCCACTACTGCTTCATGTCGGACGCCTTGATCAGGGTGACGGAGGGATGACTTCAGGGCGGGGAGCAGGTCTTCGACAGCCGTAGAAGCTGCTTCTCCCAACGTCACAAGTAGGTGAGAGGTTTCAATCAGGGCCACTTGGAGTTGACTACCATTCAAGGTATTTTGGTTCTTGCTACATATGCGAATGAGTTCGTGCATAATTGTAATTTGCACGGCTTCCGGAGACATTACTGAAATGCCCTCCCGCAACACGCGGGAAGCGGCAAGTCGGGCGAGAGAGGCATCCGCTGGAGATACTTTCGGGCCCTGTCCGAATAGATTGTTGCCTTGTGCAGGTGTCGTTGGAGAACTCAACTGTGTCTCCAAGTCATTTCCCACCATGGTTAGAATGATCCTTATGGCTTCTTTTTGTGAAAGGCCTTTTCCTTCTCCCACGTTTTGCAACAAATTTTGCAAGCGAAGCAATTCAATCATGGTTCTTGCCAAGCCGTTCCGCAGAGCTCGTCCTCCGACGCAGAATGTTCCGGCACCAGATCTTGGTGGGGTAAGTTCTCCTCCCACTTTGACAAACATGTCCACCAGAAATGCTAGGGACTTGGGTAGATTCGAGTACGTTGATGCCACAATCGTTCCTTTGCGGCCGCCTCGCGCTGCTGAACCTGAAGGAGCTTTGGTAGGCGATCCATCATCTCCTTCAACATTTCTATTGCTCGTCTTTTCTGCACTCAATATGTTGTTGTACTCGATAGCTGTCGTGATGCACCTTGCCAATGCTTCAGCCCATCCAGATGCAACCATGGGACTTTCGTCATCAATGTGTTTCAAGGAAATAACCATCAATTCTTCTAAACTCGATGTTGGAGTTGGAGCGACAGCGTCAGGTGTGTTGGGGGATTTGATACTGGTATGAATCATCAGAGGAGGTAGAATAGAGGCCAAAGTTGCTGCGCCACTGCGAACCTCGGGATATTTGTCGGCAACGGCTATTTTCAACAAACGAAGAAGCTCAATGATTGCCTTGTCTTCCAGAGACCCCTTCAAAACAAGAGGATTTGCACCACTCCGTGACTTCAAAAAGGCAGTTCGAGACGCAATGACTGTCGCGCATGCCATTTCCGTTGCCGCGATACGGTACGTGGGTTCTCCATTACCACTCGATTTGAGTGATCGCTGACATAAATGAGCAATATCCAATGCCCAGTTACTTAATTGCGGTGCTAGCTTCTCCTCCTTCATAATTCCAGCAATGGCATCGATAGCAGCAATGCGGGTTCCACCGGCTGCCCGCGCGGTTTTGGGATTCATGGCAACCATTTGCATCATGTTACGGAGAAAGCCATGAACATTGATGCGAGAAACTCCCGACAGTCCATCTCCCAAGACATGACATAGCACGACACAATCTACCCACAACTTGCGTAATGGCGTCGAAAGCATGGGTGGAATGGCCGTTCGACGGGATGGATCAACCGCACTGCCTGCCAAATTGGAGGAAATACCCAACAATTTCATCAAGACACCAGACAGTAACGACGGAGCTGCTACCAAGGGTGTGTCTCGTGGCGCACTTCGTAACAAGCTCCGCAGTGAATGGAGACATACCATAAGTTCGCTGGATGGAGTTGGATCCAAAATGGCAAAGGACGAATGCGTCCCCTTGGGAGGATTGATCGGCGCTGCTGTCGTTCCATATCGATTGATCGCTGCTCCCAAAAGTGCGCCTGCTTCGATAATGTCGCTATCTATGTTGGACATTTTGTTGGATCAATCGAAACTACTGTGTCGAATGCTTCCAACAGTAGTTTGTGTCGAAACACACGGTCAATGCTGCCGTCAAGGATCAATGTTGGAGTCCGTTGACTTGCGACACAGTGGACTTCTTTGATTAAAAGTTCAAAAGGAATCTAGAATCTGCTCACCTCACATCAGGTTGGACAGTGGAGCGTTCGCTACGCCGCCACGCGCCAGTTGTACAGGTAAAATTTACCAGTGCCCCAAGACCGCAACAGCGTTATTTACAGTTAGAACAGTATTTCCCGTTCTTGTGACATAGACCAATACCTGGTACTACCGTTACCATTTGGTAAGTGCGCGTCTCGATCCTTTCCGTTCGCTATAAATGATTCCAATCGCGCCAAATGATCTTCTAATTTAAATGTTTTACCATGATAAAACCACAATGCAATTGCCGCCAATTCATACCAAAAGTTGTGATCATCATCAGTGCTTTTGGTAGACTTGGTTGCAAGAAAATTGCAATTGCCGATTACTCCTCGCACGGAGCAACCTGTTACACTACTACTAACCAACTCCATCATGGACGGAGTACAAGTAATCTTGCCAAGTCATTAAAGAAATCTTCATTGCTTCATGACAGAAAACCCTAGACCCATAACGCATGTGTAGGTTGCGTCGTAGAAGAGCGTCAAGGACAATAATGACCATGACCTTCAAGAGAGTGATAACATGGACTTGTCTGGGGCTTGCAGCTCTGAATTCCTACAAGGTCACTGCGAATGACGGGCATCGCTCCTCTTTCCGCCAACAACGCACAAAATCACTCAAAGAACGAGGAGCCCTGAGAAATCTCCAAGTGGACCAACTTGTCGAAGATCACGCAATAGATGGTTGGCAATACCAGTTTTCTCAGGCATCATCTATCAAGGACAGTCCGAAGCCCTGTGCCAAGAAAGATTCCTCCTGTGCTCCTACGCAATTTCCCAGTGTTTCTCCTTCCATGTTTCCAACTCATTCAGCAGCTCCGAGTGCTCATCCATCAAACGCTCCATCTGACACTCCGACACTATCACCGACCTTGCAACCGTCGATGCGACCTTCCATTAGTTTCATGCCATCTACACACCCCTCTTCCCATCCTTCACACTATCCTTCTAGCAGTCCTACTCACATTCCAAGCCAATCTCCTTCCGGCATTCCCAGCAATTCTCCGACCATCAGTCACAGTCCGACCTCTCCCCCGACACCCAGCCCCCTTCCTTATCAAGAGTCCACCACCAATGGTACCAACAATGAAAGTATGAGTAGTAGTTGTAAAACTCAACCACCCGAGGGTGGTGGGATTCTTCGAGACCAGGTCCTAGCCTTTCAATACAATTTGTATACAACCCTGGAGGCGGACTTTGACCAGCAAGTCCAAACCATGGAGATGGCCTTGCACTCTTCCTTGTCTCGTCAATTCCTTACCTGTAACTATACGACCAACGAGTCGTTTTATTTTGTATCCATCGATTCTGCACCCCAGGATTCGTTTAACAAGTCCATTTGTGCCATGTCCAATAATCCACACCACACGACACGAAATGTGCCTTGGTCACTTCCCAATTGACCATGAGAGCCTTCTTTCCACAACAACGGCGACATATGTTGCAAATATCCAATGTCACCTCCTCCGAGGTATTGGAGGTAACGGGAAACTATTTGGCATCATCCATGAAAAATGGAGTTTATGCAACCGACGATATTGTCCAAGTTTCCTTTCATGCTTTCCTTACCCCGCCCGATGGAGGCCCATCAGAGATAGGTGGAACTGATGGTAATGGCAACAATGAAGAGAGTTCCAACTTGAATGCCACCAAGAGTCGAGTGGCTCTTGGTGGAGCCGTGGTCGGATTGGCAGCTTTGGTGGTTGCTCTGGCATTAGTGGTGGTCAATCACCACCGCGAAAGGCAGCAAGAAGCCTATTTGAAACATTTGGAGGAGGAATTTCGTGATGGAGAAGATCCCGATGATGATGACCATGATGATAATGATGAAGATGAGGACGACGAGCACCTTGAATCACTGGGTGATTGGAGAGTGCGATTGGTCATTGACGAGAGTGACTTTAACAATCTAAGCGGCGATACCAGTGCTCTCAGTGAAGTATCACGAGATTTGGTTGCTATTCAACCCAATGGTCGTGACTTTCATCAATGCAACTCGGCCACCTGCCCTATTTGCCAGAAACAAAGAATCGACCCCTTGTTTATACGTATCCAAGCGATGGATAGAGAACGATTGCGCGCCGTGGCATCGATTCGGGATTCCTATCGGGCTCCGGATACTGTGGACCTATAGTCCTCGAATCTACCCTTTTGGTATTGGGATCTATACTTTGTTCCACATATTGTCGAAAAGGTAATGTGCGGGACCAATGTTACCCCGACTTTTTCCATGCACCACCAACGTTTATATTATTGTTATGATCCAACGTTGGCTAGCACACGGATTATCTACTGTGGGTCTATATGGAATCGTGCTACACTTAATCAAGAGCATGGTCCCCAGTTTAAAAATAGTCTTGACTTCACAATGGAGTAGATTTTGAGATCTAGATGGGTAGATGGGGTTTATTCTTGGTCCTGTCATTCTGTCCGTTACGACTCAGATGAGTCGACTGCCAAGCTGCGAATACCGATACCTTTCTTTCTTCTGGCGAAACTCACTGTCAACATTCAATCTTCCGATCACACGTCCTAGAGGCTTTGGTCCAAAGATCTTTGAGGAAATAATGAGGTCATGTGTGCTACAACTGTTACCAGCCATGATGCATTTGCTGTTATTGCTATCATTTGCGCTTGGAACTGTCCTCGCCAGTAGTAGTAGTAGTAGCATGGGCGCCGCATCGATCAGTGCACCCATTCGGCATTTTGAGCCATCATGGGCAGCATCCTGTGCTCAAGGGACTGCCGTGGCATTACGATATCAAGATTCCATCCTTGTCTTGATTCGGTCTCCATCTTCCAACATTTGGAGGCCACCTATGACACGATTGGAATCGCCCCCACTCACCATTTCCAACCTAGCCGTACGACCCCTTGTGGCCCAAGGTAACATGGCACAATTTGCACCATCTTGGTTGTCGGTAGGACCACATTCTCTTTGTGCCATGACAGGTTTGGCATCGGATGTGGAACACTTGTTTCGAATTCTTCAAAAACAAGTCGATGCCCACTGGAATATCTATGATGAACGCGCAACTACTCATTCCATGACGGTGGATTTGGCAGATACCTTTCAACAAGAAATATTCTCGGGAAGTCGCCCCTTTGGAGTCCAATGCTTGTTGCTTGGTAGTGATGATCATGATCCGGAAAGGACCTTTTGTGTCTATACCATTGATCCCAGTGGGAATTGGCAGTCTTGGGGTGGTGCCACGGCCATTGGAAAGTATGCCCAATCGGTACGAGAAGAATTGGCCAAAAAACGCAGAACAACCACCACCACCACCACCACACCGTCAAGTCTCAAGGAGGCACTGGAGATGATTGTAGATTGCTGGATGGAGACTTGTAAGAAGCAGAATATTAATCTGCAAATGGAAGATGACTATCAAGTGCTGATTCTGCGCAAAGACAATGGCGTTTCGAAATTCTATGCTGTTCTAGACGAGGAGGTTGCTTCCATTGTACAAAGGGCTGTGGCAAGCAAAACCAAATAGGCTCCGAGAAGGTCAAGCATTGAAGTCATACAACCTTGCCATCAATGAATCGACACAGTTGGCGACGTTGCGTTCGTTGACAAGTTTGACTAACCACAATGGATGGATTCGCTTAAAGGGGGATACGGGCCTCCCAAAGTTGATGAAATGAGCGACAATGGTCGTTGCTCCTCCAACCAGACCATCCAGATGGGTAGGGCGAGCAATTTTCACTTTTACGACGATTGACAGTGAATCTTTCAAATCCCTTGTCAAGCAGTTAACGAAAAGTATACGTAAAGTAAGTCGTTTAATGACACTGTGAGTCGTAGTACATGCTGGAATTGTCCTAACATGAGTGCTACCAGTCTATGCGATTGGAAGCTAGAAATGAAATCGCGACGGGTTTTGCCACGATCTTGATGTACCAGCATTTATTTTGCAAAGAAAGGGAACACAAACACTGGTGACACAAATCTGTTAATCAAGAGTTTCTGGCAACCGTCATGATTACAACATGTTGTGTTTGGAAAGAACAGCGTCCAAACTTTCAATGAGTACATTGGCTAGGTCATCAAAATCGTCATCGTCCCACATGAGTGGCAAGCGGCAATCGCAAGCCCGTTTCAACATCTTGGCAGTTTCCGGAAGTGGCGTTCCGGCGGGAGCAAATCCCCAGTTTCTAAAATTTCGAGCGTTGCTTTGGTGACCAAACAGTTCTATGGGGAGACCATGAGCAAGGCATTCATCGAGAAATTCTTGAACCATTGCCTCTGTAAATTTGTCATCCAAGTTGAACTGAATGGAATCATGAACCATTCTTGTCACCCCTGGAGTCAATCGAGGAATGTGCAAGTGGTCACCCACACGGGACTCTAGCTTCCTCACCAAGACTTGGTATCTTGCATTGTACTTTTCAATTCGTTCATCCAAAGTCTTGATTTGAGGTCTGATGACAGCAGCTGCCAAGTTGCTCATTCGAAGAGAGTAATTTGGAAGCATCATGGCCTTGTCTCTAAAGAATTCGGGTCCTGGAACGGCCTTGTGTTTCCTAGCAAGCCCTTCGTAGGCGCCTGCAATGACTGCTGTCTGAGCGGCGATTTCGGGATCATCCGTCAAGAGAAACCCACCCTCTCCCGAATTGATCATCTTGTACGATTGACTACTAATGGCACACGCCACTCCCATGTGGCCCGAATGCTTCCCCTTCCAAAGAACTCCCAAAGAATGGGCACAATCCTCCAAAAGGACAACGTCATGTTTATCACACAAATCTTTGATAGCATCCATATCGGCCAGATTGCCTCGCATATGAGAAATTAGTACATGCTTGGCGCCGGGATTCTCGTGGAGTTTCTTTTGCAAGTCGACAACGTTGATAACATGATCCTTGGTGGATTCAATGTAAATGGCTTTGCCTTGTGTATGCTCAATGGCACTGGGTACAGCACCAAAGGTAAAGGCATTACTCAAGACTTTGCCTCCTGGTTTCAAACCCGTAGTCTTCAACAGGAGCATGATTGCTGACCCTCAGGAATTCAGACCAACACAATATTTGAATCCGGTATACTCGGCAATTTCCTGTTCGCACAAACTGACGACGCTATCTTCTCCTGGTCCCACATTGTATCGATACAAGCGACCACTGACCATCAATTCGAGCGCGGCTTGTTGACCTTCCTCAGGGATGGGATCAGGTGTTTTAATGTCTCGCTGGACATAGGTGCGATCTTGGAATCTGAAACAAGCATCATGAACGACGAGACAAACAATGGTTTTGTTAGATCCGTCATTGTTGTACCACACCCAAAGTGACACGATCATGTTATATAGCTCACTTTTTCACCATGTCATTGTTGGGAGCTTTCAATTTCTCAGGAATAGTCAGTTTTCTCCCTTCTCCCAGAGGAAGAGGATTTTTGACAACGAGAGCCTTTCAAGTTGTTGTGTAGGCTAGGCTAGCCCAGGCAAAAAAAGAGTACTTGATCATCATATCGGGAATTGTGCCTGAAAGATGAACATCTATATGTGCCGAGCAAAGATTTTGTGACAAGGAACTGGGGGCGAATCATTGCTGGTACGAAGAGAGGTCTAGAATGTATAGAATGGTGTACCAGGGACAGGAGTCGCATGCGCAACCCATCGACCTCGTGAGTTGGAAGGGTAGTCGCAAGAGCGGAAAAGAAATGGACCTCTTGTTGCCGTGTGAGAGAAAGAACTCCTGCCGAGGAAGAGTGATGAACGCTCTACTCAAACTTTGGTTCAAGTACCGTTGACTAGTAGGTAATAGTAAGAGTTGGAACCCTTTTCGAATCTTTTTCCTCTCACCCCCATCTAGAACAGTTTACCGTGATTTCGGATAATTTTTGTTCGTAGTAATAAGCCCTAGTAACAAACAGTAACTGGGTGACGTCGCGGATTCATAAGTAATAAATACCACAACCTGCAAGCTGCGGTTCATAAATCTCTACCGGTAGACATGGTTTTGCAAAGTTTATAAATGCTAACGCCACTTCGTTATTTAAAATAAATGTACCAGGTAGAGGCATGCGAAGTAAATGCATCTAATAGTTGCTGACGAGAGAAACGGTAAGACCATCCTACTACGAAGGGGAAAATACTCCAACCAGATACGAAAGCTTTCATTTTGCTTCCTTTGATCCTTGACTGTTATTGAATGCCTTTGCTAACTTGTGCTACATCGTTCTCTAAGATTGGAGCACCATGGAAAGAAATCCGTGGGCGTGTGATGATCCCAGGACGACAAACAAGTTTCACACAAAGCTACGCCCGCCACATAGCCTTACAACGACCCACAGCAGCGTCAGTTTAGTATTGGATGATTCCACACGACCAATACCTGCCTGCGGCTGTTGAGAAACCACAAACATTGTGGTTGCTATCGTTTCTGTTTTTCGTACTCCTCAATTCCCTCCTTGAGCTTTTGCGCCACTTGCAAAGCCCCTGGTCGCTCGGTGCGATCATGTATCCATGCCATTTTCATAGCCTGGATGATGTAACGATCAAAGATTTCGTCCGAGTCCAACAACTCTTCAGGAATAGGGGGTCGTTCTCCGTCCTTTACCTTTTCATAGATTTGTCTGAGTGGTAATGGTTTCCATGGATTTTCTCCCGTGAGTAAGAAAAAAGAACATTGCCAAGGCTATAAACGTCAACTTTTTCTGTTTCAATTTGGTAGGAAAATTCTTCAGGAGCTCTCCAAATGCCACCGTTCTTTTGAACTCGGAAGCCACATTCTTTGTTTTCCTCATGGTTCCAGGCAAGGAATCTGACTCGATTAAAGTCTGTCAATCGATAGTATCCGTCTTGAAACAAAAACTGATCTGGTTTGATATCCGTGTGAGCTATGGTTGCTCGTCCTTGATCGTCAAAATGATGTGCATCATGAATGCTCATCGACATATTGTAGGCTATTTGCAAGAGTTCGAAGTCTGAAATATCTGGATTTCGTTCAAAGATGGTGCTCAAATCCCCGCCTTCACCCCAATCAAATAGGCCAGTGTTGGCGCAATACCCATACATATCGACAATGAGTGGGCTCGCTGTCAACTGATCCATGGCTACGGCATCACGGCGATGTCGGTCGAAATTGCGCAAATCAAAATTCTGCGCTTTACCGTCCACGCGTAATGTTTTGAGCGCTCGTCGAGTTCCATCAGACTCCCGAACCATCCAAACCCATCGAAAGGCGCCTCCGGCAACTAATCGCATTTGTTCAGCAGGATCCTCAAACATTTGTTCTTCCTTGAACTCGTAGTCTTGTGGGAGGTTCTGTGGATTCCATCCTAGTGGGTGGACAAAGCCCCAGCTGCTTTCGTGGACGACGTTGCAGTTTTCGTTGTGACTCACCTGCCAGTCATACATGGGTTTACATTTTCCCTTTTCCATGGTCGAAATACCCTTGTATAATGGGCCATCTTTGGGTAAGGGATTGTATCGTAGAATGAGCTCTCGAGAGCCTTCCTCTGGTATTTTGTCCCGCACTGGCCCCGCCAAGGTGACATCGGCGGCCCCCAGTTGTAGGATTCGTGGTGCAAACGGAAGTTCTAGGGAACGCCGCCGGAATCGTGATGTGACATCCAGCAAGCTCTCAAAGGAGTAGGTTGTCGTTGCTAGAATAAAAAAAACAATGCACGTTGCGAATAGCAAGTGTAGTCTTCGTGGCATCATTCGTGCTTGGACGATCCATCGTTGAGACCATCGCTGTACTGATGACCCAAATCTCTCGGGAGAACGAATAATGTCATCATTCTTCTTGTCACTCGTGGACGTATTGGACAGGGGCAGCGTCGTTCCTCCCAGTGAGGATGTGATCCATGGTTGTTTCCAGTGACTTCGTGCACTGGTAACAGCTGAGCGAGGACTGGCCATGGCACCGGTCCGTCTCGGACAATGACAAAATGAACAGTGCAGTGAGCCGTTAGCCGATCGCAAGATCTACCGGTATAGTCTTTCTTCACACTACTCGTTGGACAAGAAGAATCATGTGAGCAACTCGAAGTTGTCAGAATGTGCAAATTGAAAATGCTGATGACAGATGAATGGTACACGTCTCTTGTAAATACTACTGGCATGAGCTTCACAGTCATATGATAGCCCTTGTCCACGTGCCAAATGCCAAATGAAAATGTGACTGACAAGAAGGTCGAGTCGTGCGTTGGCGATCATGGTATTACCTTACCCTGAAGCAGTGGACAGTATCGGTACCTATGGATGCCACTTGGTCGCATTCAAGCAAAATCGGAATACGCAATGACGCAACAACCCCACCCCGATTTCATCGATCATGATGGATGGAGAGTTTTTAAAAGTATTAACTGTAACGAGTACACGTAGTAGAACAACTTGAGCACAGTCCATATCTGGTGCAGACACGAGTCACCCTGTCTATTAGGTTATAGGATGTGGCAACATCGTTGGGCCATTTGGAGTGGCATCTTGGGAGCTACCGCTTCTTGCTTGGCCAAGTTTGCCCTAGACGGTCCTTGGAGTCACATCAACCATCAGTTGTGTCGACCCTATTTGACGAGTGAACTGGATGAAGTTGCCTACAAATGGATTTACAAAATTGCAGGAGATTGGATGGTTCATCGACGCATCAACCTCATGCCCTACATACAATATGTGAGGATACATTGGATTCAAGCATGGACATTGAAATTCCACATTTTTGAAGTCGATTGGTGTCACTTTGTCCTGTTGGGTCCTCGTTTGGCATGTTTCCTGGTCATGTTGCTCATGAATGCGTACATGCTGGCGGCATTCATCAAAGGCATGCAGTTTTCGGGAAGTGTTGTGGGAACCGCAATTACAACGGCATGTAACTTTATCATGTCTGCCTTTTGGGGGGCCTTACTGTGGAACGAACGATTCGTGTCGACTTGGTGGTTGGGATTTTCATGTGTTTTGGCAGGAGTCATGATGTTGTCAACCGTTCAGCAGCAGCAACCACCACCACCACAACAACTGCAAAATAGGTATCCTTCCAAGGGGAATTCTTCGAAAGTCTCCGCTTCTTCCACGACCCGTTCATCCAAGTCGTCCAACCCTTCCATCTCTTATCGAGCATCCAATGCATCCCTTCCAAATTCCGTGGCAAACAAGTACGGGGAAGCATTGTCCAAGTATTCATCTCCCACCAATGCCAGCACTTTTAATGTCAATGAATCCATGTACAATGGAGGTCGCCCATCCATTTCATCCTCCAAGGAACTGTTGAAAATGACAGCCGAAATGGCACCCGATACTACCGGCGGCAAGCCCCCCACTCCCAAAGCCAATGTTCAACCCAATCCTGCCCGTATCAAACAACAACGCAAGGCGATTACACCCTTGGTTGACAAGTCCTTTTATTACGAGTGTCCTCTTTGTGATGATCCATTATTCGACAAGGAGAGCGGTGACTCTAGTTTGGCCATTGCGGATCTAAGTCCAAGTTGCTATCACATTCTTCATGCCCGGTGTCTCAAGCATCAACAAGCACTCTCCAAATTGATTACCTGTCCCATTTGTGATCGATCCATTCCCATGTTTATCAATGCCAAGCAGGCGGCACATTTTGGTGGATTTTGGATACAACGAGTCGAATCCCATCTCAAGAAATTGGGTCCCGCCCCAGGGAATCAACCACAACCAGCTGCCGAAATTCGACGCTTGTTGCAACAAGATACTACCTTGACTCCCACTCAAAAACGATATATTAGTGATGATCCTACTGGTCTTGGAAAAGGTTTATTGAGTGCCTTGGAATGGGGAGGATATATTGATTACAATTCAGTGCAAAAAGGACACAAGGGCTGGCATATCTGTTTACGAACCAAAGGTTTATGGAAATATGATGCCAAGCAGGATGATATTTGGCTTTGGGAATGGGGCAAGGTACATCCTCGACAACGATGTGATCAATGTCAATTACAAAAAGACCTTCCCATTGCTTGTCCCGACTGTCAAGGCTCGGCAGAAGCAGCCTATTACTGTAGCGATGGGTGCCAAAAGAGAGATAAACAACGACACAAAATGACATGTCAATTGTGGCAACAACAAGGACCCAACTCGAAGAAACGGTAGTTGGTAGCGACAGCCTAAATAATGGTAGGTACTAACGTTAGTAGAATCGATCTTTGTTTTTTTACGTACTGTCAATTCCTAATGGACTATGTTTGCTTTCTTTTCCAATCGTTACTACTAGAAGAATCAACCCTACCGGTAGATTACTACGAAAATACTAACAACGCTAGTCGGGAATGATTTTGACACAAGCTCGGGCTCGTAATGGGATGCAATAAATGCAACCATCAAGTCCCATGACACCACACTCAAATTTATCCTTGACTCCCATCATGTTTTCACCACAAGGAATGATATCCACTTGATCGTCGTCCCTACCATCCGAAGGAGGAATGGTGCGCAATACTCCGACCCCTCGTTGGGGAATTCCATACAAACATCCACCGGGGCTACAGAGCCATTTTGGAATTTATTTTCTCCATCAAGGAGGCATGGTCCAACCAAAAGCATTTCATCGGTATGACAATCAAATCTCAATACTCGTTCCGCATCACAGGGGAATAAATAGGCATATCGACCATCTTCGGTCAAAGCACCCCCCAAAAACTTGTAGCGGCCATCTTGTGGTATCCGATGTCGACCGGATTGTGAAATGTGAGGTCCCCCCACGGTTATACACAGTGGATTGATGACAATCAATGACCAAAATAGAATCCGCGTTTTGGGAAAGCCAATAATTTTATGCCCCGCTGCTAAACCACCATGCCACTTCCAATTGCCTGGTGGTAACGGATGGGCAGGACTTATAGTCGTTACCTCATCCGTGAGTGGATCAATTTTCAAGACGGAATTTGCATTGTGGGGGATTCCATAGAAATTCCCGTCACTACCAATAATTCCCCCATACCATTTTTGTCCACCGACAAAACTTGGTCCTAGAAGAATGACTTGATCAGTGACAGGATTTACCTTCACGACATGGTTCGCATTGGCAGGAATACAATAGATCCAACCATTGGACGCCAGATTTCCACCATGATAATACCATCCGTCCACGTTGTCACATGCCTTTTGGAGAAGTGCATTGCCAAACACGTAGACGTTATCATTGGAGGGATTGACTTTGAGGAATGATAGATGATTGCAGGGTAATGCAATACAACAACCACTTGGGTACGCATCATCGTTGTTGTTGTTGTTCTCTACCATGACGGTGGAAGGGATTTCGACTCCTCGTAACCATTTAAATTTGCCCGAATAGCTAGGTCCGATACAATCCACAGTACCCGTGGCCGTACATATTCTCAAAACACGTTTGGCAGTTCCCGGTACTCCATATATATAGTTACCACAGGGGGATGTCATTCCTCCCAAATACTTGTCTTGACCTGACAAGTGGTTGGGATCCAATGGCACTAATTGCATGGACTGGGCTTGGCAGGGAGGCCGGATCGATTCCGGGAGTGATTCGTATCGTCTTTGAAACAAACACCTCGAATACGGGCTCGTTTCAAATTTTCTTGAGGATCCTCGGAATCGTAGGGCAACAGTCTATCTGCCAAACGCTGGGATACCATGGGCGGCATGGTTCGATAATAACATCGCCCTATCGTACCGACGGGAGGCATGGAACATTCGTTGCAGACTTGATAGGTTCCTGTACGTCGCTCTTTGTAGGCTTCTACTTTTAAATCCCAATGCTTTTGTCTCGTGTTACCGGTAGATGATGCGGCCACGAGAGAAGTGGGATGCATGGTGCAGTGGGCAACGGATGGGTAGTCAGTGTACGTGCTATCATTGGCCACTGGGTGATATTGCTCCTCGACCTGAATGTCTGAGCGAAACAGCAGTACGTCTCCCCGAGACATTTCCACCACTTGATTAGGAAATGACCCTTGTTTTGCATTATTGGACAACAATAAGTTGCATTCAGATGGGAGGTAATACCCGTTACAAGAACTACCAGTGCACGCATGTAAATTGTGGGTGTGTCGTCACCACCGGTCGGTACTGGCAAAACACGAACGGATTCTTCTGGACTGGGAAGCAAGCGCAATCCTTCCTTGGAAGACCATAAATTTGTATGTTCCAAACAAGGGTTCAAAAACTTTGGCTGCCAAGACTTGACGTGTTTCCCCCAAGATCGAACCAGCACCACACTCGGAAAATAATCCTTGTGGTGGACAGTACGTTCCATGATCTTTTCCACTACTGCTGAATGGATTCAACCTTGATACTATTCCATTGCTAACATCTTCATAAAGGTCCCAGATTGATGCCAGGGCCTAATGACAGTGATCCTTGCCGAGGACACCGGGAAGTAAACAGTAACCAACTTGTCGAAGCCCATCCGCATGCTCAAATTTGTCGGATAGGGAAGCAATCAGTGGATCAGTTGTCAAGTCACTACCATTGCAACTGTCATTACCTGAAGAGGAAGTGTCCATTGTGTCTGTGTTCATGGTTCACTCTGTCAGTCGTGTCGTTGATGTCACTTGTCGTTGGTCGTGTCGGCTGGTTGGATCACATTCGCACCAGTGGTAAGGTACCTATGTACGTACGTATTGTACCCGATACCCGACCGCTCTGTCTCTCGTCATCACTGGCAGCTCCAGGGAGCTTTGGTCTCTCATCATCACAGTGATTACTGGGTACATGGTACCAGGTACAAGTGTGGGCGTGGGGAATCATTACTTGTGTTATTTTATATTAGAGCATTCTATCAACTCGCGTCGTGTCGTGTGGCGTCGCAATGTCCTAGCCACAGGACGAAAACTAGAACTGTAACCCGATGAAGTTGTATTTACATGTGGGTCGCAAGGCCCATCGTTGGGTAACGCTACTAATTGTTTTTTCCGGTTCCATTGTGGTTCATTGGATGTTTGACTATTCCATTTCTCTCGAGGATTCGATTGTACAAGAAAATCCGAGCCTCAGCTTGTGGAATATCCTATAAAAAATATACAGTTGCTCGGACAATTCAATTATGATCCTCCTGTGGAACGGGTCATGGATTGGGTACAAATATGGTCCAAATACTTTGCCAAGATTTCTGTTGCTGGTCCCTTTTCCAAAGAGAGATTTCATCAATTACAAGAGTCTGGAGTAAATGTCTCTATTGGAAAAGCAGATCGAGGCTATGTCTCTCCTATGGAGAATCTTGTCCGGGGATTGTTGCAGCTGGGGCCCGACATGGATGCCATCCTTTATGTTCATGATGATGGACTTTTGAACTTGACCAATCTTGCACAAGGACATGGTCGAATTCCTACCAATCGATTTATTGGTACATTTCGGCATGCACCAGGGGACACATATTCCATCACAATACCTCCACACGGCGATCCAATATTTGACGTTGATGGCGATCCCAACACTCCTACTACCAATGCAAGCATTCTCTTACGAGCCTTGTTTGATTGGACTATTCATCGACGATGTTTGAATCAACAGTTAAATATGTTGTTCCATGATTCCTCTACCGATTTGAAATCCTTTGGAAGAATGACGGATAGTGGTGGTGTCCAATTTTTGTTTCCAGCCTATGCCCAATCCGATTTTTTATTGGTGCCAAAAGTCTATACCAATACCTTTGTCCGTAGTGCACAGCCACATATTGATCATGGTGTTTTTTTAGAGTGTGCCCTTCCAACCATTGTCTTGTGGACATTGCAACAACATCATCCTCCTCATCCTAGTGACGAGCATGCCAAAATGGTTGCTTGGCATTCCACTGCAATATTGGAGGACCAAGGCACTCGGGTCAGACACTGTACCGCTTGGAACCGAACGCGGGGAAATGCAGTAATGCTAGAACAATGCTTACGAGATCCGAGGGGATATGGCATGTTTCATCCTGTCAAACTATCAAGGTTCCAGGCCAAGAACTACGCGGAATGGTTAGATTTGATCCAAAAACCAGCTATAAATGAAGATCGAATATGGTAGTAGTAAATAAATCATTGGAATACCTGTAGTAACAAAAAGCAACAAAATCACCGTGGCTTTTTGTGTCCGCATGATAAACACGAAATTTTGATTGGTGTATCAAAGACAAAGTATCAGGAATGGAAAGGTACGTGGATATAACAATACAATCATTGCGGTCCAGTTTTTCTTCGCTAACACAAAAAAAAATATGCCTGTCGACAATTTTTGCCGGTAATCAAGACCATGTCAATGACAACTACAGATGCGAGCCAACAAGTCATTCCCTCCCTTTACACTCTGCAGCAGATTGAAAAGGTTATTGTGCAGGACAATTTTGTAACCGGACTCATTCAAGGTATTCAGGATGGATTTGTTGCTTTTGAAAAGGGGGAATTCTTTGCCTGTCCCATTCAAACCATGGGCCTGCCTCCTTTTCCCTTTGTCGACACGGAAGGCTATGCTGCACAAACCTGTGTCAAGTCGGGCTATTTCAAAGGTCAAGACTACTATGTTATCAAGGTCGCTAGTGGGGGGTATCCGATGCCTAGCAATTCTGGATTGATGCAAATCTATTCTCAAAAAACTGGGAAATTGGAAGCCCTACTTTTGGACGATGGAATATTGACAGAACTTCGAACTGCTGCTGTCGGAGCATTGGCTGCCAAGCTTCTTGCACCTAAACATCTAGAAACCATCGGGATTCTGGGGACTGGTGTCCAGGCTCGATATCAGCTACGCTTCCTCTCCTCCGTCACCGAATGTCGCCGCGTTCTGGTATGGGGGCGAACACCCGCCAATGTCCAAACCTACCGTGAAGAAATGGCTCAAGAAGGATGGGCTATCCAAGCTGTAGACCAAATAGATGATCTCTTGAAAGAATGTGATTTGATTGTAACAACCACATGCTCACGAGAAGCACTTCTTGGAAAAGACTTGGCTTGCTTGTTGTCGCGCAAACGACAAGGCCTTCATATTACATGCATTGGTGCTGATGCACCTGGAAAAACGGAACTAACCCCCGAATTAGTAGCCGAGGCTGATTTGCTTGTGGCAGACACAATTGGGCAAACTGTAGAAAGGGGGGAGTTTCAAGGAGCCATTCAAAGCGGGCATGTGCAGACCCAATCGATCCGGCCCCTCGGCAAAGTTGTTGAAGAGCAGGATCTACATCGGCAAAGAGTGGACGACAATCGCCTTACCATTTTTGATTCTTCCGGTGTGGCTCTTCAAGATTGTGTTATATCTAGCATATTGTATCATGCTCTGCAAAAGTTTTGACAAATGGAAGTCTCCAGCGAAAGAAAATGCGATTAATCTCCCTTTTATGTACTTGCAATCCCTACTAAGGCCACTACTGCATCCCACATCTTGACCCCATGATAATGCTCCTGCGCTAGATGGACTGCCCCTTGAATGAGTTCTTCTTTGGTCTCACCATCGGTACTTGTAGTGACAGTTCATGTGGTCAGTATATGGGGCAATAGAGTATAACGTACAACGCTCTGCAGTTATTAATGTATCCGGTATACCGGTAATTACCGGTTCCTGCTTTGGCAACGTCGCCAATACCGGATTTTTTCCATTACCTGGTATCCAGTCGGGCTCTCCTTCGACTCCGAAACTTTGATTCACTGTCAGCGAACCCCGATCCAAGTTACGAATAAATCTTTCGGATCCTAGATCCTACGGTACCATGTACTCCAACGAGCGAGCGACGGTGTTTTTTCGGAACTCAATTCATAAAAATTGCTTGTTCTACCTGGAAACCTGGTGCTGCGTTGTTTTATCGATAAAAGTTTGAATCATCACCATGGGAGTGCTAACTATCAAGTTGAAACACATCAATAATTTGATTGATACAGATGGACTTGGAAAATCCGACCCCTATGTGAAGTTTGAGTTGGAAAAGGACAAGTGGGTTTTTGACAAAACCTTGGCCAAACACACCAGTTCCAAGAAGAAGAATCAAACCAGTCCAGTATACAATGAGACATTTTCCTTTCCCAATGTACCAACAACCAATAACATGCTACTTCACGTTCGTGGTAAGTATCCATTTATATTTCTATGCTGTCGGGCTCCTGGAATGTGAAGTGTTGATTCCATGTGTTTGGTACCAAAGTCACTAACAGAAAACCTGTCTTTTTCCCTTCCATCGTGGCGGCAACGTTCGTATAGTTTTCGACGATGATGTTGGAATGGATGATTTGTTGGGTTCATGTACCATCGATCTAGAAGAATTGAAGCCCAATGAAACACCAAAGCAAGTTGAAAAGTTGATTCAAGGCAAGAGAGCCGGATGGTTTTCCAAGGAGGCCAAGGTTTATCTTGAGATTTCTTTCGAGGGTGCCTAAGGAATATTCCATAAGCCGCCTTTACAGTTAAATACTAACTCTATGCGAATTCTTTGAGTGATGATTCTAAACTTCTAGGATTTCTGTACGCCTAGCTAGCTTGACAAGCTGCCCGTAAATACACTTCTGAGTGACCTGGCTGACGCTCGCTTTTCTGGGTCCTGAACCTCACAAGTAGAGTTGGCACGAACGGTTCTATAGTGATTGGCTTATTCGTGCTCGAATCCCTTTCTTCAAAAGGTTGTGCACATTTCAGATCTGCTGGGAGTAGGAGGAAATGGTAAAAACTCGAGGTGAAGATATCCTCAATTGACCAGAAGGGAATACGAGCTGTTGAAACGAGGAGGTGGTTTTCGAAGGAGACCAGGATTTTTCTTGAGATTTCCTTTCTAGATGCTCAACGTATATTCCGTATTTCGCTTTTACAGTTAAATAGTCTATGCGAATGCGTTGCGTTATGATTCTATGCTTCTACGATTTCTGTACGCCTAGCTTGATAAGCTGCTTTTCAATATACTTCTGAATCGACCTGGCTGTAGCGCGCTTTTCTGGCTCCTGAACCCAACAGGCTAGAGTGGCATTCAGAAGAGTTTGCTCGAACGGATCTGATGTATTCAAAATTGATCGGCTAATATGAGGTCGCCTCCCTTTCTTCACAAGATTTTGTACTTTTTCCGATTTCGAGACATCCTCAAATGGATAGGTCCCCGTCAGAAGTGAGTAAAAGATGTTGCCCATGGAATACACATCGATCTTTTCTGTTTCTCCTTCATAGTTGTATTCTTCGGGCGCACGAAATGTTCCGGGATTGTTGCCGATGTGAAATGGGCAAGTTTGGTTTTTCTTTTGTTCCATGCCATGAAACGGCATCTATTGAAATCGTTGAGCTTGTAGATTCCCGCAGCATTGACATGAACGAATTGCGCAGGTGTAATATCTGCGTGTACGATAGCTGGGACCCCTTCTTTGTGGCTATTGTGCACGTCAGCTATTCCAGACGCCACTTGGTATGCCACAACCAGTTTTTCAGAGCCAGACCAATCGTCGCCCTCCTCTGCAAACATACTGTCATCGAGATCTCCTCCATCTGCAAACTCAAAAACGCCTGAGTTCCCACAAAAGCCATAAATGTCCATAACCCATTTACTCGATGTGAGTTGCTCCATAGCTACCGCATCACGCCGATGCCGATCATAGTTTCGGTCTAAAAAGTCATGGTACCAGCGCATGGTTTTCAAGACCGTCAAGTCGCTAGTATCGTTCAGTTTCCAAACGTCTCTCCAGTACCCATGGCCGATCAGTCGCAAGTTTTCTGCTTTCGTCTCCTCATCCCACCTGAAATTCGTCATGTCTTGTTCCAGAATGATGTTACAAGTCGGAAAACTATGCTTCTGCCATTCATACTGAGCTACACAGCTCCCACTCTCCAAAGGGTCGGCCATACTATGTTCATATTCTCGACTGTCGAGAAGTTCCTCTTGCGCTTTGATTGCATCTTTGCCTACATGAACCTTTCTGCGTTTTCGGTTCAACCGATATGTGTTGACCTCTATTCGTTCCGTCCCTAAATAGCTGTCAGTACTCAAGTCAGAGAAGTAATGTCCGATCATTCGTGGTCGTTGAGGAAGGTAATGATGGCTGATTTGTCGCTCATGTCCATCCAAGCTTGGCGGAACGTCCGAGTGCAGGATGCGATTAATAATTCGTTTGGGGGAATTGCGAATATTTGTTGCGAAAACGAGGCCATACACCAAGCAAACGACGGATGCTCCCGCAAGCGAAGATATGACAGTACCAGTGGAGATTCTTGAGTTTTGAAGTACCCCCAGCGATAGCTTTGCTTTGGCTCGTTTTCTTCGAGATGGAAGCTGTCGGAACGGTGGAGTTTCCATGTCACTAGAAGACGAACCGACGCCGTCCGATGGGCCTGTTGACCGCTTTCGAATTTGGTCCATTACCTTGCACTCTCCTTGCAGAAACAACTCGTGAATAAAGCCGAGTAAGAGTGAGCTCTTTTTCAATTTGAAATTACCCGAATCGTCATTGCCGACAATTCACTGTGAAAGGTGAGCGAAGGTCTCGAGGTGATTTTTTTTTGTCCCACGACATTCCGCTCCACAATTTTGAGTGGACTCGTGCTCCCATGTTGATCTGCACTACCGTTGGTACCGGTACATGGTACCTGGTGTTGCTGGTTGTGAATTCGTATTTTTGTTTGCAAGCCAGCCGGTGGCATCCAGTCCCTCTCCTAATCATAATATGGTTGCGTTGAACTGTTTGGAAATTTAATTCATATAGCAACATGTTTGGTTCTTCATAATTACGCGCGTGCCCCATCCCATTTTGATACGCGACCAGCTGGGTGACTCGTGCCAATGTCGCTAGACGAAACACGAACAACTTCTCTAATATTTAGTAGTCAAGCGAATCAAAGTTTGGTGAAACGTCAAGCCAATGCACAACCAGCAAAGATGAATTACTTGTCGGAAATGACAACCGTTTCACCGTGAGCGATAAAATGATCCAACTCCATTAGGATGTTGTTCAACAAGAGATCCCGATCCATAGAACCGGGAACTCGTATAGATCGAACAAGGGAGTTTCAAAACTATCGACGCAAACTGGCAGTCGGATGCGTGTTGATAATAATCTCATTTCTGGTGTCCATTACTATTTATCCCAATGCGCATGTGGTTCATGGAGATGTTGATACCAACATTTCATCAGGAATTTCAACGGAGAAAAGTAAAGGCACATGGCGTCGAGAGCTACGAGAAGAAGTTTCCATAATCCAATATCCCCGAGCGCTGGTTGGAATCTTTAGTCGCGACGATGCCAGTGGTGCCATTCAACGACAACAGTACCGGACAATGTTTGAAACAGAGTCGAAGAATGATCCACGTATTTGCAGTCTTCCAAAGTTTATGGAAAAAGTCAATAATTCACACCAACAGTTGAATCACAATGATTGTCTCTTGGTTTACACCTTTGTGATTGGTGCGTACAAGTCCGATGATACTTCACGACCAACCGAAATTGTGGAGGATTTTGGAGTTATCCCCATGGATGGCAACATCCCAAAACCTTTGGTATTTGTTGTCGATAAAGTGGCAAGTCCGTATTCCGAGGATGTCAATCGACCGGACGTGACCCGGCTGAATATTCGGTACGTGTTTTGCCAATTCCCAGTTTGGAAGCCACACATGCAACCTCATTCTTTTTGCTCGATCGGCTAATAAAATTCAAGTGAAAATGATCATGACGGCAAGTCTCAGACCTTTCTCAATTTTGCCTACCGTCATGTTTTGAAAGTGGGGGAGACCAAGGCGCGCCATCATGTAGAAATTGAATATTGTATCAAGGTTGGCCCCGACACGTTTCTATCCTTGCATCGTTATTTTCATTTCGCTCAAGCAGAGTTGCTACCGGCACCCTTCAATCGAGGTATCCTTGGTGGAAAGTTACAAGACAAATCCTACCATGATCGGTCCACTCGCGAAGAAATCGACCCCCAATACGAACGCGACGTAAAACCAAGATTAAACGGCTATTGGGGCACCGAATTTGAAGGAATTCACTTGTATATGAGCGGAGAACTATATATTTTGTCTTGCGATTTGGTGGAATTTGTACTAAAGGAAGTTCCTTTCTCGCGTCGCCGGGTAGCACCAGGAGGATATGTCACGGGGGAAGAAGCCTATGATATATCGAGCATGGCCTTTCACTCACCAACCCCCGTGCAGTTTATTATCCTTGGCAAATCACAACGTTTTTGGACGCATCCTGTCAAAACAAAGAATGATTGGAAATTTCTCATTGCCGAGGAGCGTGAATTCATCTCAAAACCTTCGAAATGAGTAGTCACTAACAGTAAGGAAAACGGAAAGCAGCACAGCTCGGTCACATACTGTCCACTGAGATGAGAATTTCAACCTTTGCCGCCAAGAAGCTGCGTTCATATAGCCAACTTTCACGACGGTTCTTCTCTAGGCGGGCAAGATGCGATAGCCTACAACATGCGCACGTGGCAGAACCATGCTAAAAGTAGCGAATTTTCCAGCCTTATTGTTAATCAAGGAATATTTGAAAGCACATCGGACAATGAAGCCCATCGATTGCATATGATGTATCATATACACCGTAGAAATGTGTAACCGTCCTCTCTAAAACGCGACTCCGAACCAACGGAACATCGAGAGAGACCAAATAATGAAGTTACTTAGCCAAAACACCGAATTGGCACTTTGCAGCCCTTTCGTGCAGACTGACCCCCTTTCAGAAGATATTGCTGATGATGTTCTTCAGCTTCATAGAATTCAGTAGCTTGTCGAATTTCGACATCGAACTTGTTCTTGTGAGCCACCATGGCTTCTTCAGCTTCAGCTCTTTGCATCTCATTGTGGTAGTAAATCCCGTGACGATACTGGAGGGAGTCATCATCCTCTTCATCGTCAAAGATGTTGAGTTTATATTGCTTTTGTGTCGCTGACAACCGATCTAAATAGACCTTAATCAGTTCCTTGTACGTTACGACAGTGTTGTCGAAAGTGACAAGTACTGCTTCTCGGTGTTTTGTTGCCCCTTGGCAGACTTCTTCATATGTTGGATTCACTTTGTTCCCTTGTGTATACCCAACTCTTGTCCCCACAACGCCTGGCGTACGCATGAACGCCAACTCACCACCCCAGAAACAACCCATGGCCCATGTTGAAACTTCAAGGTGTGATTCTTCCTCTGGGCCCAAGTTGGCATGAAAGCTACGCTTTGAAGATGGGTATGATTCAATATTGAGAACCCGCAAGTCGCATAGGTAGCCGGATCCAGCCAATGGATGATTTGCATCTACAGTGATGGTGTCATCATCCACCTTCAGGACCGAAACTTGGAAGCCGCCCTTTAGATTTAAAGTTGAACCCACAGTAATATTATCCAAGTTCTTCATCTTCTTCAAGTTGCTTTTGGGTACAACAAGGATTAGATCAGGGTCCCGCTTGCCCCAACCAGAATCTATAGAAACATTGGTCACTTTTTGTCCAACACTCATTCCTTCAACCAACTCGTGGATCCCCGGCAGGTAATTTCCCCCTCCCACGACAAAAGACATCGTTCCAGATGTGTCAAACAATGGCTCCAGAACAAGACCATTCTCTGGTCTTAATTCCATGTCCACAGTTACAACATCGCCTAAGGTTACTGTTCTGAGAGTCTGCATCGCTTTTTTGGTGTAGTTCATTGTTGTTGGAGGCTTGTTACACGTCCATTTTGAACAACAAGAGAGTGGAAAATGCAAATGATGTGAGCTGGCGGCTTTTGTATGGCTGCGCTTCGATGAACACGGATGACTTTCTTTGCGAGACTGCCCGGGCGGTATGGACACGATTCGTCGAACCCCAAATTGCTCGTCACGGTGAGGCATATTTTACTGTTGTCGTTGCGACATTACTCACGCATGCCATCCTTGTTTCGAGATTTCAAAGCATCGACTTTCGATGTTCGTGGCGTTTCGTCGAAAAACGCAAGAAGAATGCAACCGTGAATCAAACATTTCTGTCGCACAAAGTCGCCAAGAACAAATGCCACATAACGGGTATAAAAGTAACGCATAAAAAAGATTACCAGGTAAATGGTACGGTAGTAGGATTCAATTGCACCTGATAATTATTTGTGATGTTGATGCAAATGTCACGCAAGATGTTAAATATGATGATGATGAAATTTAGTGATAAAAAAATAAGTGATGATTGAGCCTTCATCAACAAAAATGTGAAGGGTACAAGATTTGATCCAATAAAATCCAGTTTTTCGTTTACTTCTGTGTCAAAGATCCCGCCCAAACCTTCAGCCCTCTCTTTTCCGGTCCAGATCATCCTACCAGTACCAACCAACACTCCTTCATCGCGCCTTCTATTGTTGGAAACAGCACTCCTCGTTTGGTAAGCGTACCGCAGATACTTCGCCATCGCGACACAAATGGATGGAAATCGACGATGGGAAAGTCTGCCAATCTCGGACTGTCCCCTTTTTGATAGTGAAAACATTGCTCGTTTCATTGAGCCACGAGTGTTATAACTGTAAAATAAAAGATTTTGACTACGTATATACTACATTGAATTGTTGGGTCCAGAACGCCCAACTAGAGAACCGAAGTTCGTAGCGGAACGCAAACGTTGCCGAGTATCTGTTCCGATTTCTTGTGACACCTTGGAAAAATCTGGAGAAGTCATCGTCTGTCACAGTATGTTGTCAAAGGGCACGTCATGTTGTTCTGTGTCTTGATTCGTCGTCGATAACTTCAAGTCCATCGGCGTCCCCCTGACCGAGAAACTGATTGTCATTCATAAAGGCGACTTTGTGCTTCCGTTCTACCGTTGGTGGTGGATTGACATCGCCATAGCTGTCTTGTTGCGATTGTGCGAGAAATAACGATCGGCGCCGTCTATGCCTTTGAATCAAGAAACCTGATAGCAACACCAATACAATGGCTGCAATCGCAATGGCTGTAGGACCAAGACCCTGAGAGGGTGGTGCGGTTAACGCCATGTTCCCTTGCATTGAAGATGCAGTATTTCCTGAAGGGTTGGTGAGACCTGTTCCTGGTAACGTTGGACCATCGTTCAAGCCACTATTCACAAAGCCTTGAAATTCGATGTTGGTAATATTCTGGCCATCTACAGCAGTTGCCAAAGACTCTTCAATGTATGGGGTTAACAAAGCGAGCCATTCGGGATCGGAAAGCGTACTGGACATCACCATAGCCATTTCAGCGCTGATCTGCCAACATGGACTGGTTGTAGTGTTTTTGACATTCACCAACCAGCTCGTCAGGACCCTCCGAAGAAAGTGCAGCAACGATTGTGTCGCCTTCTACAAAATTGCAAGGGAGTAGCTTTGGTGTAAGGGCTTCGTGTGCCTTGGCCTCTACTGTAGCAATCTGACTCGCTACGTCTGCGTTGCCAGTTTCTGATAGGTACAGGTAGTAATCAAAGGTCAGCACCTTGGAAACCATTGTCGTAGTCGAGTTTCCTTCTGGAAGAACTTTACAAGTAGTGATTACATTTCCGTTTGAAGAGGTCACAACATTCCACAAGTCGGCCGGTTCTGGTGATAGTGTTGGTCCTGGTGTTGGAGGTGGTCCTTCTGTTGGAGGTGGCCCTTCTTTTTTGCTATCATGCAGCCTTCGTCCTGAATATCCATGCATTGATTCTCCACGCAGGATAACATTCTTATTTGCATGTCGCCTCCTTGCTTCCGTCGAATCAATATTGGAACCTTGGACCATGGAAAGGAAACCAAGTGCTGTGGCGTAAAGTCCATGATTATTCCTCAACAATTTCATGATGCCGGTAGGTTTTGCGACCACCTTTCGTATATTGTATTTTGCTTTCCCAGAGTTGTTTCGACGTTTCGATCCCAGCAATGGTGAAAAGAATCAAATGCATTGTCCTGTCGCGTGCCGTGATTAGGTGACCTTTATATGGTAGACACGCTTCCTTGTTACATTATTGGAATCACACATGGTCGGATTCGCGCCCAAATCTAATTTCGAAGGTGAACGGTTCCGTTGGTCAAGCTCAACTGCGGGCAACATCTGTTCAAAAGCTGGCAAACCACGGCTCAGGCATGTGCTTGTGTAGATACCTTCCTTTGGTACCGGTCATTTGTCGCATCTATGTACCCTAAACCCGCTATATAGGGATTGCCATCACAAAGGATCACTGGTTTTTATAGAAAACGTCCGGATTCGGTCATCGGATCTTTGTCAGGTTGCGATTTACCAGATTTTCACGAGTGATGAGTAAGATTCCCAGAGACCGCTTCTCGGTATCTGGTAGCCCAGAATGACCGAAGTCGATCACCGTACCGGTGGGGCACTTCAAAACTCGCATTCGTGATTTTCAACTCTGTGCCGACTTCAAGAGTTGCTTACATTGTGTTTTGATTGGTATCATGAAGCCCGAGATTGGGAACAATCGACAGTCTTTCCACAAGGATGCTGAGCCGAAACACTCTACTTCGAACGCTACCAGCCAGCAACTGGACGACAAGGGACAATTTCCGGCTGTACGCAAAAAGAGCAGTTCCATCATGAGTCGCATCAGCATGTTTGATAATGATAAAAAGCCGCAGCACTTGCCTGTGAAGGCCGGCAGTCCAGTGATAAGTCGAACCAAATTACAGCAGCGAAGGGAGACATTCACATCGCATTCTAAATTACCCGAGGCTCCATTGACCAAGCAGCCAAGGACGATTTCCATGCCAAGTCCTCAAAACGCAAGTGCTCCGCTAGTATCATTGACGTCCGGAGAGGAAGAGGAAGAAACTACAATCTACGAAGGTCCTCTCGTTGATGAGCCGACAAAACGAAAACCTACTCGGGAGAGTAGCGTACAGAAACGGCTTATGATGTTCGAGAAAAAGAACCAAGAAACGTTGCAAGTTTCGTCGAAATCGGCTCCCCCGGGAAGAAATAACAGCGATGGGGGGTTGTCTGGCACCTTGAGTCCGAGATTATCACGAAAGGATCCCGTTACCGTCAAGTCCACAGATTCATCACATTTTGCAAGTCCTCAACAAAGTCGCAGAGTTCAATCGAGAGAGAGTACAAGGGGGCTTGTTGACGAGCTAACGACTGATGACTTAATTGGCGGCACTTTTGGCAGGAGACGAAGTGAAGTGATTCAGCCTAATGCATTGGAAAGTACACAACTTGAATTTTCACATTCTTTCCATGGTTTCAATCGTCCGGAGTATTTTGATTCGCCATCTTCCTACTCCCAGAAGCGCACATGGAGAGAAAAAAAGTCTGTGAGCCAAGAATTTCCAGCTAACTCGCCCCAAGATGCAGCCAGCGTAGCAAGCAATCAATCCGACGATTCTGGTGAATTTGGCTCTGAGAAGCCGCATGTAGCAAAAAGCCCAAAAGGGAGAAAGAGCCAGCAACTCTCTACTGGAAGTTCATCATCTGCTACAGCAGTTGAAAATCAGCGTCGTTTCTCTGGAAGCAAGAAGCTGCAGGAAAAGGAACTAAGTCCCGGAAAGAATCCAAAAAACGACGAATCAACGGTTGGTTCCGAGACGCACAGGACGACACCATCACTGTCCGGAAAAGCAGCGACAAGAAAGTCAAGCCTCCAAGATCGCATTAACATGTTCAATCAAGCAACTTCGCCTCAGCCTGCTTTTCTGAACTCTCGTTACATGGACAAACTGGTTCAGAAAGAAAGTAAGAAACAAGACGTTAGCGGACCACCTTTAGCTGCGAAACAGGAGAAACCATTTTCTAGTGTAGGACGATCAAGCAAAGTTTCAATTGACGACGTAACGAATATCCAAAAGGCAAACGACCCGGACGAGACCCCAAGAATCAGCCTAGACAAGGCAGCAGAGGCCGACAAGAAGCATGCTGAAATTTATTCACCGAAACATTTAGAGCGCCGTGGCCAGCTGAAAGCGATGAAATCGGCATTGATAGGACAGAAAAATAAGGACAAAAACGCTGTCGTCGCAAGTGCACTGGCTCACGATGTAGGTCTGAGCTCATTCAAGCTACCTGAGTTTCCTAAAGAAAAGGCTGATGAGAAGATTATCATCACGGCGCTCCGAAAGAATTTTGTTTTCGAGGACATGGAAGAAAGGGATATTGCCACACTTGTCACAGCCATGGAAGCAGTGAAAGTACCAAAGGATACAGACATCATCAAGCAAGGAGGCGATGGTGACTTTTTTTACGTCGTGTCAAAGGGAGAGGTTGCTTTCCTTGTGGACGGTCGGAAAGTTGGAGTAGCTGGTCCAGGGAACGGTTTCGGTGATTTAGCGTTGCTGTACAATTGTCCACGAGCAGCCACAGTTCGGGCTGAGTCAGACCCTACTTCTTTGTTTCGAATCGATCAGAAGACGTTCCGTTACATGACACAATCTCAGAGCAAAAAGTCCGAAGAGGAGAAGAAGCAATTACTGAAGCACGTCCCATTCTTGGTCGATCTATCTGTGGATGACATTTCGAAATTGTGCTCCGTCATGAAACCAATTTTGTTCTCAACAGGGGACTACATCGTACAGAAAGGTGACAGTGGGAGCTCATTTTTCATTATACAGGATGGCAAGGTCCGACTGACCGAAATTTTCGTTGGTGGCACCAGCTACGAAGACATCACTCTCGGCAAGGGAGACTATTTTGGGGAAGACGCCCTGGTGTCAAATGAACCTCGCGCGGCGAATGTGGTGGCCCTCACTAAAGGTTCTGCATTTTCTATAGATCGCGCTAGTGTTCGAAAAGTTCTTGGTGATTTCGCGTCCTTAATTTCGAAAGCCCAAGATAGGCAACGACTGGTACGTTCGCTCATGCTAATTCTTCTATCTATCTGTCTTGTCATGCCCTCACTTTCTTGTATTTCAGGAGTCAATGAAGATTTTCCGTGATGCCGACCTGACTGCAGCAGATTTTGATGGTCTCGCCAAACTATTCACAGACAAAACGTTCAGAGCCAACAAGCATATCTTTGAGAAAAACCGAAAAGTACAAGCCTCTTTATACATTGTGCGTCAAGGGCAAGTCAAAGTTACTTTAGAAAATGGTCAAGAGGAGTTGATCGGAGTGGGTGGTGCATTTGGACAAGATCAGTTGCTAATCGACGCTCATTGTGACACTTTATCAGGGTGCGACATTGTCGCATCCAGTACCGCCACGGCTGTGAGCGATTGCGTATGTGGTGTTCTCACCCTCAGTGACTGCCGCAGTACTATTGATACGAAGACACTCGGTGATGGTATATTCTCCGGGAAGAACTCGGCTCTCGAGCAGAAACGAGCAGCTCTCAGAGAATTGATGCAAAGTACAATCAAGTTGGACGATCTTGACAAAGAAAAAATCATCGGAGAAGGGCAGTTTGGAACCGTCTGGCTTGTTCGGGCCGACCCTCATAAGACGAAAGACAAACAAAAGATGTTTGAGTTCGCCATGAAAGTTCAGTTCAAAGAAGATCCTGTAAGAAAAGATGGTGCTATTGAGGCGATCAAACGTGAAATGACTGTGATCCATCAGTTAAATCACCCCTTCATCATCGATCTTGTTGACAAATATGAGACGGATGACCAATTGATGATGCTGACAGAAGCAGTGAAAGGTGGAGAGCTCTGGAGTAGAATTCACCGCGAAGATGGCAAAGGCAATTGGGAGTCTGGAATGCCAGAGGCGGAGGCTAAATTTTATGCTCTTGTGGTTGCAGATACGGTCGCTTACATGCACCGTCAAAAAATCATTTTCCGTGATTTGAAACCTGAAAATGTATTGATTGATGCAGAAGGTTACCCGACTCTCTGCGATTTCGGGTTTGCCAAGTACTGCCCGGACAAAACGTATACCTTCTGTGGCACTCCAAACTACCTTGCACCTGAAATTGTTTTGAATCGCGGGCATGGAGCAGCGGTTGATCATTGGGCCTTTGGCATAGTTATCTACGAAATGATTACAGGAGAAAATCCTTTCTACTTTGAGGGGCAAGATCAAATGGCGCTTCTTCAGGCAATCGTTCAAGAACCTTTTTATCCTTTGCCAGAGACTGTATCGGAGGAGGTCAAAAATATGATGGCAGGGCTTCTTGAGAAAGACCCAGTCGAGCGATTGGGTAGTTTGGCAGGCGGTGAGAAAGGTATCTTGAAGCATGAGTGGTTCGGCGAACTTGACATCAACCAAGTAAGGAACAAGAAAAGCAAGGCGCCATACGTTCCGAACGTTGGGAAGAAGTAATACTCTGAGTTGATTTGGTGGCCATTCTTCCTTCCAGTGTCACATACATTCCTCCTAGGCCTCATACCTTGGCCAACCATTATCGGCAACTTCTTTTCATATCCAACAAAAGGTCGATTCTTCGCCCACTATTGATGAAGAGCAAGCTTCAATGGTGCAGTGGTACATATGAATTAATGCGATGCGACGAGAAGCGGCAAGGTGCCATGGAGGACCTAAATATGATTCACCGTCAAGGACGTCGCTCTCCCAGATCAACGTGCCATTCAGAGGAAAGGTTTGGTTGAAAAGCTGAAACGCATTAGATGTTGTATTTGGAAAGCACGGACGACAACTCCCGTCGTTTCCAGGAGTCCATAGTACGCTGTCGATGGCAAGCCATGACTACCCAATTCACTTAAAAGGAAGAAGAAGTCATTTTGATTCATGGAAAGGTGGGATGTAATGAATGCGGGAGAAGTTCATTCACTTCAACAACTCAAATCAATAATTTAGGAAAATACCGCCTTTCCCTTTACGGTGGAATAGATAACCTACTTTGCACTAGAAGTACAATTTGCCACCAGTAATAATAATAAGGCGAATGGTGACGGCGCACCGAAAGGGCGACCAATTCATTTGATCCCAGTATGTGTGAGCGACAATTTCGCAGCAGGAACTTGGTGAAACGTGAAACTCACTTCTACATCACAACACAGAGTCAGCGTTGCACATTGCACAAGTAGAACCGACTAACCAGACTTGGTAGTGGTAGTGTCGTCGATAAGTCACGTATTCGAGTCCCGATAACTTTTTGATTCACCAATCTACCGGCTCTCTCCTCTTTCATTTCAATCCTCGCCTTCATTCTGTAACCGATAAAGGAATAATAGCTTACGATGGCTGTACTTTCCTTTCATATCTTTGATCGCAAGGGCAAGACTTTATTCACAAAGCGCTACATGAAAAGCTCTGGCCCTGAAGATGAAGAGCAACTATCGGAACAACGCAAGCTAATTTTTGGAATGTTATTTTCACTGCGCGAGCTGTCCAGCAGTTTGAGTCCAGTGGACGGTCCCGGTGATTTACAATTGGTCAAGACGGGAGCATCCACTCTGTACAATTATGAAACCGTTTCTGGTTTGAGATTTGTCATGTACACGACTGCGGAAACGTCGCTCATGTCGAATGCGGCTTTGAATTCCCCACCGGGTACCACCCCACCGCCGTCGGCTCCAGTGGCCAGCGCAGTGACTGGATCAACCACCTCCACCATGACGAATGCAGCAGTTACAGAAAACATCCGAGGGGCGCTCAAACATGTATATGAACATATTTGGGTTACTTTCGTGGTACGATCGCCAATGTATCAACCTTCCGATCCCAACATTGGAGCAACCAATTTTGAAGCATCTCTCGACAACTTTCTGAAGGGAATGGCCTGGTTCCGTTGAAGAAAAAAAAGGAGTCATCTAGGTAGTTCATTAGTATAGATAGGGAAAGGCATCTGTATCATGACTATGATTCTAGGATATTTTTGCTTTCTTTGTTGTTGGCTGCGAATAAGGCGGCTTGGGCTTGCGCTGTGCCGATGATGATTTGGCCTTCTTGGCTGCTGCCTCGCGTTGCAGCTGTTGTTGTTGATGATGCTGAGACTGAGACGTGGCCAGTTCTTGATCGACTACTTGCAATTCGTTTGACACTACTCGAAAGCGCTCCTTGGCCTTGCTGAGTTCTTCTTGTAACACCTTTTGTGCTTCTAAAAGTGCTAAAAAGTCATCATTGTCATTGAATACCTTTTGCAAATGCTCTTGTTGGCTGGACTCGACTTTGGGGATCACAGATATTCGTAAAAGTTGACTGTAAAAGGATTCGCTTGGATCTGTAAATACCACTTCATCGTATGTTTCTGCCACCACTGGTGCCACATCGTCGTTGAGTAACAAGGCATTCGGCACTGCACCAGGGGGGTAGAGTCGAATCCCATGATTTACCTATGGTTGCGTAAAAAAAAGTTTATAGATGGAACATTTGGTTCAGAAGAAAATTCCGAGGATAATTTGCGCCATGGTCCGTCTCGATTCCGACATTTTTTTTTCATCGATTCACATCTACTTACAACGGTGGTCTTTTCTTGTGGATCTTTCCAATGGATTCGAATTTGTGCCTCAAATTCACCCCATCCTCGTTCCGTCACCTCAAAGGGTGGTTGGGTATACTCTCTCACTGGCTGCGAAAAGGACGCATGGAGTTGAAACACGACCTTGGCAATGACTGGACTCAAATCTTCATTGTTGGGTCCCCGTAAAAATAGAGTCCATTCATGGGTTTGGAATTCATCGGCTTGTTTCCCCAGATAAAAGGCGATGCTCCCATAAACAATGGGAAGAAATGCCGTCGTGTTGGTCATATCGGAACGTATATAACATCCACCAACCTTGCAGTCATGAGAGTAACAAATTTAAATCATCAACAAGTACTCAGTTGACAAGTGACAACAAAACGAGATGTTGGAGCTCGCGGGGGAACGGAAGTAACGGTATGATTTTATCTACTGGTAATACCTTGATGGGATGCTAGGTATCGGGTGAACCGAAGATGCACATGGTGACTCCGAGGGGTCCCGTAGGTTTTATTGATTCCATTTTACAGAAGCTTGGAGCTAACTCCGTTCTTCATTTTTCATTTGATCAACAAAGATACGCCACACATCCGTTGCAAAAGAGTATTGACTACACTGCAAAACACAACAACGTACACACACAAAAGGAGGTTCACCCGAGCTTGATTCTCTGGTATCATTATAGAATTGATCAACAACCCGTGCCATATGGAGCCCTTTGGTGTCAATGCGACAATTCTGGCGACCTGTGTCGCAACCCTGTTGAGTTGGCGAGCCCATCGTAAAAAATCTCTGACAGTGAGTGGTTCTGCTGCCGCCTTTGCTGTGGGGTTTTTGAGTATTTGGACCGGAATACGAGGTTTCAACCTTTTGATTTTCTATCAGCTGGGTACCACGGCAACCAAGTACAAAAAAGACTACAAGATGAAAATTGATGGGACGATTGCCATCTCAGGTTCTCAAGCGAGAGGTCCAACCCAAGTACTGGCATGCAGTCTTATTGCGGTAATTCTTGGTTTGATTCATGGTGTAATTTGTGGCAAGGAAGGGCCTATTCAGTTTTTTGCGCAGACTTCCACAACAACAACCAATCTGGCATCGTCATTGACCTGTGGCATTGTATCACATCATGCCACTTGCTTGGCAGACACACTCGCTTCCGAGCTGGGAATATTAGCCAAATCACAACCTGTTTTGATTACGCAACCGTGGCGAAGCGTACCATCCGGGACCAATGGAGGAATCACCGTGATTGGACTTTTTTGGAGTGTGGTGGGAGGTTTCATTATTGGACTTTCCACTCTACTGCTAGACTATCTGGCTGGAATTACTCCATTAAATGCTATATCCATGCTTGGATTTTCGTCAACGTGTGGCCTGGTCGGGTCGCTCATTGATTCGTTGCTGGGAGCAACGATTCAACAGACGTATTATGACCCCGACAGCAAACTTGTCTACCAAGAAGAGGATAAAAAGCCATCATCGGCCAAGTTGTTGATTGGAATCAATGCCCTTAGCAATGAACAGGTGAATTTTGTGAGTGTGGCTTTAGCGACGGCAATGGGAGGATGGTATCTGGGACCACTGTTCTTTTCTCAGGCATGAGAAGTATGAGGACAGTATTTTTCTCTCTAAAGACCATAGAGTCTTCTACGGGTTTTACAGAAAGATGGAGTTCAAACAAGGGTGGATATTGGTATGGAAGATCATCCGATATCCACCCGGGGACATTGGAATCTTCAACTTTTTCATCATCGCTTTTTTGGATTCACGGCGTTTGATTCCAGTAGCTTTTCAACCTAGTTCCGTCATGTGTGGACCAGCAAGCACGACACAGGCAGTACATCCTAAGAGTAAACTAGTTGCTTTGCGTTTGTTTTTATGCTACAACTTTCACACTGTTATTAACGTAGTGAAGCAAAGTTTGAAATGAAGAACGGGTCTACCAGGTAGGGTACTTGGTATGAGTGCCAGGTAGGTAATTGCGTAGCCAAAACATCCAAGGTGAGAAATACTACGCACCAAATGGATGTAAATTGACTTCTAATAAAGACATGGCGGCAGCAATCTCTGCCTTGTTGTCGAGGGTATTCCCTCCATCACCTGGCCAAACCGAAGATAACGCGCTGGAATTAAAGGCGGTGCCTGGGTTGACAACATTCCTTGATCATGCATTGTTTCGTTCCAATGAAGGGCAGTTGACGGGAACCATTTGCAGTAGCCATGCACTCTTGGCGTGTTGGCTCGATACCAAGAGCCAATCGCAACTTTTATTGGAGGCATTAGAATCTCATGATGAAGAATCATCCATCCGAACCTTGTGTGAATCCTTTGCTCGCCAATGTCTCGACTGTTCGATGGATGCTATCGAACGTCTCGGGACGGATCGATTGGCACAGTCGGCCAATTTGACGGATCCGTACGATAGTCTTTCATCACCAGGAGGAGCACATCATAACACGGGCAATATTATATTCCATGGAGTGGGCCAACAAGGGATTGCGACTGGTATTTTGGATTCCAAAGAGGAAACGTGTCGTCGGGCTCCGATGCAACGACGAAGTGATTGTTGGGAATCACCACGTTTATTTTGTCCGGATCATGTCTGGGCAGATGATTCCTATTCTGCTTGTCAACGATGGATTCGAAATCTAGCCAAACATCCATTTGTCGTCAAGGAGGCTGATGTATTGTCCCCACTAGCTACGACTACTACCACAGGAAACAAGGACGATGGAACCTCGGCCAATGGCAAACGTACTCTAAGTGCTTCAAGTCACCGTCAAGCCTCACTATTGATTCAACTCATTCACGATGATTTGCCCATTCGTCTGTTTCACTTTAAACAAGCCATGGAGGCCGACGCGGTGGTGACCAAGCGGTTGTATTTGGTCAAGTCGGAATATCGAGCACCCTTTCGAGCCTTTTTGGAAGCTCATCAAACCTTATTGCGGGCACCACCCATGGAAATTGTTCAAGCTTGCCTCAAATCTCCATCATCATCGCGTTCCAACAACAAAAGCGAAGACCCTGGCAAGGAATTGCAAACATTACTCACAACACCAGCCTTGATTGAAGTTTTGGCTTTGGAACGGGAAATGGAACAACTGGAACAATCCATCGGTGAAGCACTTTATCCATTCACAGAACTTGCTCGTAATTTAGATCAACGAAAAGCTCGTCTCAAGACAATTCATGGAGTTTTGGAAGAAGGTCAAATGATGGCACTTCAGAAGACGCTCCGGGTAAGTTTTTTGTTGGGGGATGTAGTGGTGTTGTTATTGCACGCTTTTTGGACAGCAGTGATGTGCTCAATTTCCGATTTCGTTGTGCGTCTCCTTGTAGCGGTTGAAAGGCATCCTGTGTCGCAAGGGGGCTTATGGAACGTCCACTGGGATTCGTCCCATTTTGTTGGATCTGCAAAATTTCCCAAGAGACGATGAACTACCACGCAACTCTGATAGCTGTAGTACTACCAAGGAAGACTTGAAATCAAGCATTGACGACTTTGTTGGCAAATTGGAATGCTTGTCCAATCTCGTCAAACGAAAAAATGCCTTTGCCGTCGTCAAAGTTAGTCGGTCACCACTGCCCCAACAACAAAATCAACAGCAGCAGCAACAACAGCCACAAGACTTTTCGTTGGAATTTCCTGCTTTCATTATCAAAGGTTGTACCGAGTCATTTGACATGGAATTATTATCGTGTCAACTGGTGGATTGGTTTGCCATGGTGGAGCGGCAACATGTATTGCAACGAGACAATAACGGGTTGCCCGATCAGATTCGTCAGGCCGAAATGGCCACGAGTATTGCTGGTGCCCAGGAGCAGTCTTTGAAACTAGTCGAAGAACGCTTGGAAAAGATGCAATCCGATCGACAATTACGATTCGATGTATTGAAGGAATTACTGGAAGATTTGTGCTTGCGGGAAATGAACATTTATGTAAATGTGACGAGTCCCGATCCAACCCAATCATTGGTTTTGAAACAGACATCGGCCCTTGGATTTTTGGGTGTTCCATTGCAAATAGCTGGAGAATTATTACCGTTAGGATGAATAATAATGGCATGGTTGCACCAATCACTACTGCACTTTACAAATAGATAGTGTTGGTAAAAGTTTGGGACCACGCATCGCAGCTAACTAGCGATGAGATTGTCTTACAGTTAACTGTTGGTAGTTTTCGGTTGGACTAAAAATGTCCACGACTTGCCGGCTTGGCCGTCAAACAAAATGGTATTGTTGGCTGGCTCTCCCTTGCCACTGATGACTTTGATAATTTCATTGCCCAAAATACCCCCCATGACGGCACAAACGGGAACAACTTGGGCCATGCCTGCCTTGGTCAGAGCCGACAAGGTTTCCTCGGGGAGGGATACTCCTTGTGACTGGAGATATTCCGAGCATAGACTTACATCATCATCGGTTGTTGCTGCTGTTTCTCCCAAAAAATGGCCCTTACGGGCTTGATATTCCAACAGACATCGATATTGAAGATAGACCGTCGGTGGTGCCTTGTGAAACCGATTCACACATTGATGTAACGGGACTTGAACAAAGTCTTCCATGCTCGTATAATTGGGTAATGGAACAGGATCCAAAAGAGCCTTTCCTTGTTCTGGGCGATAGGTCAGATCTTTACCTAGATCTATCAAGGCAACTCCGTTCCATCCAAAACAATCCGCAAGATAAAACTGGCTACCAAACTTGGTGGCAATTTTAGCCAATCGCACAGCTTGTTCTAGAGAAATTTGCGAGGCCACAATGATTGAAAAAGGCTCCAGATCCTCATTCGTAAGTTCTGCAACATCCTTGTCAAGAATGGGACAACCTCCCAATAGCGGATTCATCTCCTCTACCAGTGGCTGCACCGCATGAGCTACCGATGCATATTTGGCACGCTTTGCCGGCTGGGGAGGTGTAAACAGATGAGGAGGCATATCCGTGGCTGCTCTCGTGTCGCAGATGGTCGCCTTGATACCAGCCAAGGTGAGGTTCTTGAGAATCTCGGCTGTCACTCCCGTCACGTGAATGTAGAGAACACGCGAGTTCATCATTTTTTGTTGCGCTTCGGCACCCCACAGTCGCACTTGCCGATCATATCGACTAATGTCAATTGTGGAATCGTTATTGGCCATCTCGATTGACACTTTGACAGTGGACTGTAGTAGTTAGTAGAGGCGTCACGGTAATATAATGGAGTTGCATCGAATTGGCCTCCATTGTCGTCTGCGCTTTGCTCGGATGATACGATTCACACGACCGCTTTCCAATGACGAATGACGACATCCAAGTTTTCAGGTTTTCCTTCTTTCTTGCCTTGTGATGTGTGAAGACGTGATGACGCAAAACGACAGATCCTCGGAACGCCTCACCTCATTATGATTATATTGTATATATTTTATTGACTGTGAGCTCCCCACATTACGGTACCACTGTTCCGTCATTAGTGGAGACTTTTTCAAAAACTTGTGTGACGTGAATCCATGAATGAATGAAACACGAAATGGCACGAGCAAAAATTCCGAGGAAGATTTATTTACCGGTATCACGACTACCTACGAAGATTTGTTTGAATCTTGGGTTTTCTTTTTGGCCCTGTATGCCATAGGAGATGTATTCTGTCGACGTGTTCTTCGTATTGTTCCACCGCTGGTGGGACATGTTATTGTTGGTATGACTTTGGGACCAGAAGGGTTTGGTTGGGTACCCTATGAAGAAGCTTGGGTGTTACTGGGAAATTTGGGACTGGTACTTTTGACGGCCCAGGCTGGATTGGAAATGGATCTTGCTATACTCAAGATAATTGGAGTACGGGGCTTTGTCATTGCAGTGGTTGGTTCCATCCTTCCGATATCTCTGGGAATGCTCCTATCTTGGGCTGCGTTGGATCAAAAAGGGAGCACGGTCATTGCCATGGGTTGCTGTTTTGGGGCCACCAGTGCCGGTATTGCCATGAATGTACTTGGTCCGTGTGGTGTCCTAGAACGTCCCATTGGCCAGCTAGTTTTGGCAGCAGCCATTTTTGATGATGTCTTGGCTCTTCTTGTGCTTAGTCAGCTTCAAGCATTGACAACAGAAACCAATGTCCACTCAATGGACATTGTCGTTCCGATTATCAGCGCATTTGCTTGGGTGTTGGTGGGGGGTGGACTGGCATTGTTTGCAGTACCTGTATTGTTTGAAAAATTCTTTCAATGGACTACTAGATCAGCACGTTGTTCGCGGTTTATTGACCTATTTCGGCTGGATCATCAAAACACCACGCGAGACATAAAAGGGGAGAGGACTACATGGGCTCTAGTTACAATGTTGTTGCTAGTCTTCCTATTACTCCCTGCAACAACGTACTCTCGTGCATCCTACTTGTTGGGAGCATTTTTGGCAGGTTTGGCCTTTTGTCAAGAGCCGGGATTGGACCAAAAATTCAGAAAGGAATTCAAGACACTGATTCGCTGGTTAATGATGCTATTCTTCGCTGCCACTATTGGATTTCAAGTTCCTGTTTCGCTCTTTGGGGATGGAACTGTGCTACGGCACGGCTTTTTGTTATCCGCATCGTTATTTGGAAAGATTGTCGTGGGACCTCTCTTGACACCCAAGTTGGATGATAATATGCACTTTTGGCGCGGTGATCATCTTCGTGATTGTATGGTGGTGGGCTTTAGCATGGCTGGCGAAGCCGACTTTGCTTTTGTCGTGGCTGTTTTTGGTGTTACAGAGGGCCTGATCCCTCCCGATTTGTATGCCAGTGTGGTCCTAGCCATTCTCTTGTCGACTATTGCTAGTCCGTTATTGCTGCGCACGACTCTGGCACTCGCACCCTTTCCATCCAATAAGGTGCCCAATGACGATGGTGGCGAGGATCCACTAGAAGGTGACAAAAATGATATGGAGACAGAGTGAGGCCCCCAATGGTCTGTTTCTGGACTAGGTACAAGTACTCTGATGGCCGAGATTTTCTCGAAGGCCTAACAGAACTTGTCCGGGAAGAATTGTGTGCAATCTCTTCAGACATGGAGAGAAGGGGCTCTGGCAAGTCCCTAGGTTCCGGCTTCATTATCCCAAATGGTAGTGCCGACCCCAGCGTCCCACTACTACAGTATTTCAATCTCAATTGGAAGACTCGTAAAGAGAGCACTCCGAGCTGAAAATACCACTCTCCGATGATTAAGAACCTGTACGAGACTCATTAATTGTGCCTGTAAATACACATTAGTTTCACATATCTTCATATCACTTTGCCTTGAATTCGAGCTCATCAATGTTCTATCATGGCTACGACAATGTTCGTTTCCTCGTTGACGGTATTAATTTACCGCCAATTGAGTGAGGTCATGTTTCGTGAAAATTTCCGAACCACTGTGCAAGGTAATTCGATGAATCGGTTTTGCCTGGATGTTTTCATGAAGTCTATCCCTGAGTCAGTAGATTTTGCTTGCTCGAGAGACACTGTCCATCAAGACGTCCAGTGATCCAAAGTGACTTGTCCTGCAACTTACTGTTTCAATCTCGCGTTATCATCCATCATTTCTTGAAACTTCATTCCATAACCTGGGTCGTGAGTCAGTAATTTCATCTGAATTTGATTCTGTCGCGTATCATGAATTTGAATTTAAAATAATCAAGTTATGATGTTCCTATTTTTAAACTTGACTGTCCTCACTTGAGAGCATGGAGTAAATCTTTTCAGCAATTTCCTTGAGTGCCTCTCGATTAGGGCCTTCCTGCGTTTGGTACAAAATACATTCTTGCCACTCCACCTTGTCATCGAGACAGCACAAGAAATTCCACCTAACATAATCTGTAACGATTCCATACACAATATCCAGCCCCCCAACTTCTGCCGCGACTTCACAACCGACGAAGCCCTTTGCCATGCCTTGTGCATACTCCTCGTTCTTCGATAGAACGATACAGACAACCTTGTTGGGACGTCATCACATGAACTCAAAATGACTTTGGGCTTTCACAAAGTTTCCAACCAAATGCTCTTTGACAACAATGTCAACATCCCCATCAAAAAGATTGCACATACAACCAAAATGGGAGCAATGAGATGAAGGCGCTGATCGTCCTCCTTGGTTGCAAGAAGCCCGAAACACTTCGTGGTCATGGAGAGATACTGCTCGAGGAAATCAAGCTTTTCATCGTCGATATTTCGTCTTGGCTGTTTACAATATGTTGGGTTGAAAACAGTTTTGACCTGGTTCCAGGTGACCTGAGAGTATGCTGTTGAAACTATTCCCTTGGCCTTTCTAGTCTTTCTTTTGAGGATTTTGTTGAGTTCTATCCACCGCTGTTTTCTTTTTGGATTCAGCTCTTTTCCAGTGAGACTGGATTCCGAGGTGCCAAAATCGATGTTGACGCGTTTGTCGAACACAGTTAGAAAGTTGTCCCTCAAGTTCATTGCAATCGTTTGTTGCCGGAAGTGGGAGAGCTTGAACCTCTTTCGACTCCCTTAGATTTTGATCGAAGAGTTTCTCTTGATTTGCCTCCAATATGGTCATGCTTTGATCTTCGAATCTGTTGATCCTACAAATGTCCTCCTTTATCATCTGAATTTGTGCTTCGAGCAGTTGCTTGTATTTCAGCTTCGAGACGATTTCTTTCATCTTCAGACCAAGTTACCTGTTGCACATTGCGATGATCTACCAGCTTTGTGCTGGCAGGACTGATGGACTGAGTTTCCAAATTGGTCTTGGGCCGCGTTTGTCCCAATCGATGGAACTTTGTGACACAGGGCCAAATCGCATGAATTTTGCGATACCTCGTTGTGAGGTTTTAACAGTCATAGCGTGTCTTCCTTCCGCCGGTGCAAAGGCCATGGACTCCCTTCCAGCAAGCGCATTGTCTCTTGTCATTCACAGTAGGTAGTACATTTAGCTCTGGAACCTGCTTGTTCAGTATCCCAAGAAGGACTTTTCGGGGTATGGTAGAAGTTGTTCTGATTGGCTGGCGCTAGAAGAGCTAAGATAGTGCCCTTACGGTTAGACGTTTTTCATGGCTCGAGATTTTTGATGGTCACAGCCATGGCCGCCACACTGTGACGGGACACTCAATTTTTTTCTTGGATCAGATATCTGATACTTGAGAGTAGAGTCACGAACGATAGTCCCTCTTGTGGAACGGCAATGCCAGCAGAGCGACGAGGAGCAATTACTGGTGCTTCTCCTGGACTAACTTCAACAGATATAATCAACTACAACAAGGACAGTATGTCATCGGGGTTCAGTTTTGGCTCGTCCACATTTGGTGCACCCGCTCCCAGTACAGCGGCTCCGCTGTCGTTTGGTAACCCGGCACCGGCACCATCCGGTGGCTATTCGTTTGGAGGCACACCCGCACCAGCTCCGTCAACCGGAGGGTTTTCGTTGGCACCAGCACCGAGTACCGGTAGTACAGGTTTTTCCTTTGCAAGCACACCTGCCCCAGCACAAGGAGGGTTCGGTTTTGGTGGGACCCCAGCCCCAGCACCTGGTGGCTTTGGTAGCCCAGCACCCGCTCCATCAACAAGTTTGTTTGGGACATCCACGTCTGGCTCGTTGTTCGGGACGCCAGCTCCAGCCCCATCCGGTCTTTTTTTGGATCCATGGCACCGGCTCCGAGTGGGTCACTCTTTGGCACACCGGCGCCAGCACCAGCTCCATTTGGTCAGCCCATGTCAGCTCCATATGGGCCTCCTCCAAGTTTGGCAGGTCATATGCAGTACATGGCGTTGCCACCCGACCAAAAGCAGGCTATTGATCGACTCCACCAGGCTATGGTGCAACACAAACGAACCATCATGCAAGTATCATCCATGGCACCCAAATTATTGGATAATCCGCAACAAGCTGATATAGCTGCCGGTAGCCAAGACCTTCCTTTGGCGCTCCATGTTCAAAAACTCGAATCACAACTTGAAACGTTGCAACAACAAATCCAAACGTTGCGACACAATGTGGACTTTACAAGAAATCTCTATGAGACGTCCACGTCGCAAGCGATTGTGTACGCACAGTGGCCCACGGAGCTCGTGGCTGTGCGTCGAGGGGTTCCAATTACCAAACCCAAAAATACTATGGACAAGGAAATTGAAGTGAAACTACGAGAGGCCTTGGATCGAGCAAATCTTCACGTTGATCGGGTTGAATACATTCCATCTCCCTACCTATGGCAAGCCCTGGAAGAGATGGAACAACGAATTAATAACCTAAGGGGACAGATGGAATCGCTCAGCAAAGCACTGGAATCGTCAAAACAAATTCCCTCCGACACTGTCAATATCGTAACCATTATTCGAATGCAAGACCAGGCGATATGGAAGATTGCTGCGGCCCTGGCTTCTGTTCACTTCCAAGTGGACGATATCCGAAACCAATACAAGCGCTATGAGAAGGGCACCAACGTCATTGAAGCCGCCGAACACGAAGAGCTCCAACGTCAACAATACCTGGATCACAAATTACGCGAGCAGATGATCAAATCCTTGCCTTCAGGACCATCCAAACCCAGTGCACCAGCTCCAGGAGGCGGTTTATTTGGAACAACAGCAGCTCCTTCCTCGACTGGTTTGTTTGGTGCTCCAAGTCCAGCTCCAAGCGCCTTTAGTTTCGCCTCAACGCCGGCACCTGCATCGACCAGCTTGTTTGGCTCAACTCCAGCACCTGCCCCATTCGGTGGGCTTTCAGGATTCTCTACGACACCTGCTCCAGCGCCAGGAAGTTCACTCTTTGGTTCAAACCCCGCGCCTGCTCCGGCATTTGGAGCCTCGACACAAGCGCCTGCACCATCGACGTCATTGTTCGGGAGCACTCCGGCACCGGCACCAGGATCCAGTCTCTTTGGTGCTACGCCAGCTCAATCAACATCTACAACAACGGCCTTTGGAGGAGGTTTTGCTAGTACTAGCACTGGTACAACTGCTACTGCGAGTACGCCGAAATCCAAAAACAAATCTAGAAGTACTCGTCGAAGATAAATAGCCGAGCGGAATGTTAATGGGGAAAATCCGGGTATATCAACCATACATGGCCATCAGAAATAGAGGTGGTATGGATTGGTTTTACTTGCATAGCGGGATTTTTTCATAATTTGACGATTGAATGATTCCTGCGCATGTATCATACAGAGCCCCTGTCCATTTCCAGGGTATCATACAACTGAGAGTAGCAATGGCTAGAACTCACACAACTTTACCAGCATTGTTTTCCACACATTATTTGTTTCCGTTGGCATCGTTGTTGCCACTTTCCATGTGCCCTTGTGCACATGGACGTTCTTCGGCTTTTCGTACATAATTTACAGTTAGAAAGGGGCATTTTCAAAGGCTGCTCTGATCCGTCGTCGGAATCAAGGTAATGCGGTGGTGATTATGATGCAGGATGGATGAAGTTGTATATTGTATTACTGCTTCTTTCGAAAGGGTCGATAGGAACGTATTCGAGTCAAATCAATCGATTTGACCCGTTCCCACCCCACAGGATTCCGCAAACTTTTGGCTTCGTATTGTTTTTGTTCTTGTCGTTGTCGTTCCGCTTCGGCCCGTTGTCGTCTCCATCTTCGAAAACGCTCATAGGGACCTGCAAAACCCCACAGGTATCCCTCATCATCGTCGTCATAGTCTTGTAATATACAGGACCACATGGGATCACACATCCCAGGGTTGTCGTAATCGTCATTATCACTGTAACATAGAGCAGCCATCCCACTGAAATTATTATCCTTTCACAAAGCCTTGACAGTAGAGAAAGTCGGTAAAATCGAATTGCTGTTTATTCTATGCTCTCCAGGTTTGATTTTGATGCATTTGTCCTTGGTGGCAAGCCATTCGATAATGATCTCAGGATTTTTAGTAGTAGTATAGTATCCAAGAAATCGCAACATGAAATCATGGAGCATGGCAAAACATTTCCTTGTCTGCGTTTGGTCGCCATTATGGACATTGGCGAAAAAGCAAGCTTTTTCACATGGACCGTTGGGGGATGACAATTATAGTGCATAACTTTCCACCTATCGCAAGCCACTCCATCAAGATCGGTTGAAAATTCGACTAGTCTGACTTCTCAATGAAACACTTTTCCAGTACAAGTGCCCGTCGTACTAGGTATACGGCGTTTCCATCATCAACAAAATAAGATGGTCATAGGTCCTTTTTCGATTGGACGACACGTCACAGATCAACTTGGTTCACTTACTGTCAACCATCAATTTAAAATGCGATGCCAAGGAGATTCGACGAAATGCGTTGTCCTGTCCAATCTTTCCAGTTCTTGGTTTGCTTCCCTTGTGAGCATTCAAAAAGTGAATTAGACAATTTCGAACATGACGAGAAAATTCGAACAACAACCAGCACTCAAGTTGCACTATTTTGACATCACAGGGAAGGGTGAGCCAATTCGGCTTTTCTGTGCCTATGCTGGCCTCTCACTCGAGGATCATCGATTCGCATCATATGACGAATTCTTCGCGATGAAAGCGACCGGAAAGCTAGCGTTTGGTCAAGTCCCCATGTTGGAGGTTGATGGCAAGCAGCAACTCGTCCAGACCACTGCGATCTTGCGTTATCTTTCCAAGATTGCTGGATTGTATCCAGAAGATCCATTGATTGCTGCACGAGTTGACGCCATTATGGATCAAGAGAACGATGCATTTACTGGTACGACTGTCGTCTCTTACATGAATAGATACGGACTCGAACTTGATGCGGAAACCCGAGAGAAAGCCTTCAACGTCATCTCGACTGAAATTTTGCCACAACAGTTCAGTGCTGTGGAGAATCTGTTCAAGGCTAGTCCAACAGGGTGGATCGCCGGGACTGAAGAACCATCGGCAGCAGACTTTGTTTGGTTCACGAGACTTGTGGATTTCGTCCCCAACAAGTCCGAGTACTCTCCTAAACTGAAGACTCTGGAAGATTTCCCTGTACTCAAGGACTTTGTAGAGCGATTCAAGTCTCTTGAAGCGATCAAGGAATATTACGGTAAAAAGTAGACCTATTTCTTGAAGAAGCTACAAGGGGTCAACTAGACTTAGACAATCGCCCAATCCTTTGCTCATTCAACGTCAAGGTGATCTACTCCACCCACGTTGAACAAACTAGGCCCACCTGCTGTCGTAGTGTAGATTGTGCTCATGTAATTTTGCAATTCTTGTCGATACCGCTCCATTCCCTTTTCTGTGAGCAAGCACTGATCCAGTGCAAAGGTGATATCATCTTGGTTTAATCCAACCCCGATAAACACTATTTCTTGTCGTCGATCACCGAATTCGTCACTGACGAAATCTTCTCGTAGAATCCGTTCATACTCTTTCATGTCATTAATGAAGAACTGGGCCATTTGATCTTTGGGTATTGTACCCCACCACTTTCCTGCCGCAGATATCCCAAAGTGTTTGCCAGCATGACTCCAATACATGGCGGTATCGTGGCGGTATACATCATTATTTGGGCCAACCCATTTGGTTGGAGCAAACCAACAAAATCCCTTGGATCGCAAAACGCCCGTGAATGGGCTGGCTTCTTCGTTTTGGCCTTCAATTTCGTAACCACCTTCCGATGCTTCTTTCAACAATTCAAGATCAAGTTCTTCTTTGATTGGTACAGGCCATGTTTTCAATACGGCCATCAGTTTGCGCATATTGAAAGGTCGACTTGCCTTGTAGACAAAACTAGAGATGCCGAGATCGGTCGTAGAAGTTTTCTTTTGAGACAGTGATTCATCACTTTCCTTCCTGTCGACCTTTATCATATCTTCCAAAATCAACTTGGGCGAAACCTTTCCAAATGAAACTTCTCTCATGATGGCCTTTTCATTCAAGGTCTTTGCCAAGTTGGCTGCTACCGCTACATTGTCTCCGGCCAAGTCGACCTTATTGATCAAAATGAGATCGGCAGCTTCTACTTGTTCGGCAAGTAATTCTGGAACTTTTCGTTGACCCCCACATTCATCGGCAGGATCTACCCATCCATCTCGTTCACCGGCTAGATCCCATGTCATCCAATCAGTTCCAAAAGTGCATGCATCGATCAAAGTCACTACCAGAGAAACATCAGCCTTGGAAGTTACTGGATGGCCTTGCATTTTTGCAGCGTTCCAGTTGGATTTGATGGCAATGGGATCGGCAACTCCACTCAACTCGACAATTACAGCGTCAAACTTGCGAGTGCTGCTGCCACCAATCAATTTGTCGACGCTCCCTAAAAGTTCGTCTGCCAAACTACAACAGGCACATCCATTCTGTAATTCCACAATACCATTTTGTGCCCCTGCAATCAACTTGGCGTCGATATTCACGGAAGCGACGTCATTGACAATGACCCCCACTTTCACTCCCTCTGTGTTTGCCAGTATGTGTTGCAACGTCGTTGTCTTTCCCGCGCCGAGGAATCCACTGAGGAGAATGATGGGCACCTTGGGCATTGATTTCTGAGGCATTTGAATCCGTGGGGACGTTGTTGCCATGTACAAGGAGCTGCTCCCTCTACTCGTACCCATTGTACATCTCCATCCAACGCTGTTGACAAGAGATTGTCGCCCTGCCAATTCATGATGGTGCAATCGTGATGCAAAGGCAGGAGTGGCCGAATAAGATCCAAACCTAAGTGTCGAAAAGGCGAAAGCTGTTCGAAGAGATGTCGAAAGTGTCACGGCAGCTGCAAGATTACACCATTTGACCATTTTCAGCCAAGACTATAAAACTCTCGTTGACAAGAAGGTAAACTGGCAAGGTAGTTGCTATTGGTGAGTTGCAATTGACAAATGATGAGGAAATGTCTCGATGCGTCATCAGGTATTTGTTTCGTTCTTTCGAATGGTTTGTCTTTGCCATCAACACGGCCGCCTTACAGACATCGAAAATTCTTGATACGAGTACTCGTACCTATGCCGTGCTACCAGGTACGATACCTAAGCAGAATGTGGACCTGTGAAAAACGTAAAATCCAAACCGAATAAAAATGAGCCATTTGTGGAACTGTGAGAATTTGCTGCGGCATGTTTATGATGAGTATCCCATCAACGGCAACTCGTATCGCATTCGATTAGAAGCCTTCATACCGATCGTTACGGCTAGGGGATGTTCAGTACAGAACCAGGTGTTGGTTGGGTCATGAGTCGTTATTCACCATGCCGGCGAGTGGACCTAGGACCCTAGGACAAGCAAAAGACATCGGTACGGGCCATGGAAATGCATATGCAAGTCGGTGCTGAAGGAGACGAAGGGCCTTGAGAAAGTGTCAGTGCATTCACCAGCATCTTGTTCAACCTGCATCGCAGGGCAGATCCATTCCTGGTCACCATGATGAATTCGCCTTCTGAATACGCGCCTGATCCAAAACTCAACGTCTCAGACGTGGCAGGGAATTTTGCACCATTAAAAGGTACTGTTGATTGGAAAACCGTTTGCTATTGTTTCCAACTGAGGAGCACGTCCCTGATGACGGCGTTGCATTTTTTCCCGGGCCCGGGGATGGATAGGCAACGATTGACCCTCTACCCATCCACAAGCGACAATTATATGGATGAAAAAGTCCCTGCTAGGAACGATGTTCATGCCAACGGCCAAGATCGTAAAGCTTGACCTCTTGGATGGCAAAAATGGCTTATCGGTAATGTGATGGGACGAGAGCAATTAACTGTAAAACCAGGTTGTGGTGAACAGACGACTTGAATCAGGGCATAAACGGAAAAGTGTTTTTTCTACAGCCATTCAACTGTGTAACGCGAGCACCTCTTGTTGACAATCCACTTTCCATACCGTGACAATATAAAATGCAAACCACTCAGTACAACAGGGATGAAATTCCTCTTGGCAGTGAACCATGGATTGTCCTTGGCCTACATAATTCATATTGTTACCGCAGTTGATAGAAATTAAGCGTAAACAGTAAGAGGAAATCTCGTATTTATTTGATTGTATTCACAGACATGCCACACTGGTCGTTTACAGTTAGTCAATCGAATCTCCAGTGCGAGTATAAGGGTACGTGTAAACACAATGCTAGCTACGAGTACACCAATAGTTTGCAATCCAGGCGATTGCTAGTAACTACCATTTGTCGGTTGGCTAATGGAGACTAACCGCAAGTTCTGTGTGTACAAATTATAGCGACAGACTCCAACTTCAAGGTCATTAGTTGCTTCGTATCAACTGTTAGTACATGTTATAGATTGCCTTCGTCAGCCTACCTGGTACCACAGGTAGTTCCTATCAGCGTTTGTCAATAATAATAGATGGACCTTCACGGATTACCGATATTTCTGACTACGCTTTACTTCACCATGGATCAGGATATTATTCCAGTGGTAATAAATACTATTGGGGGTATAAGTACCCATCATTTTTTACTAACTGTTGGTAGTATTTAGGCATTCACGAATCACTGGACTTGCTCGAATACTCAGCGGTGCCGTTTTAAGTCGTGGGGAAAAGGGGCTAGTCTAGACCCACTCAAGACGCGCTAGAAGAGCGCAGCACAAAAAATCAGAATGGGTCTGCCAAGGAACGCGATACTCGCTGCACCGGTACGTTGGTTGGGTCAACTCGAAACAACGGAAAAATTGCTCGTTTGGGGGAATGGCCGCGTTTTTGCGTGTAGTCGAAACTCTCACCATGACCAAGATTGAGAAGATTGGGGATCAACTGGTCTGACATTTATGTATTATTGAACGACGTCACACACAATCATCTCATTCTAACTTTTCATCTCACACGCACAGAGCCATCGATCAATCTTCAAGGCCATCATGGGCGACGATGCTACTGCTGAAACTAGTTCTACCAGCGGTGGCGACACGAAAGTGAAACAGGAAGACGACGCCAATCTCCCAACATCATCATCAGCCCCAAGTACTGAAGAGATCAAGAAAGAAAACGAGAACAAAAATGAGGACAACGATTCCAAAGATGATGAGGAGGAAAAGTCAGACGATGAAGACGAGGAGACAAAAAAGAAGCGCGAGGCGGAACTCAAGGAAAAATACAAAGACTGGCCCTTGCGAGGGATCAAGGAACCCCACGAGAACGATGTCATGTATGGCCGTGGTGGAGGTACCAATCACCACCCTGGAAACAAGAGATATCGAAAAATGGTCGAAGATCGCAAGCTTGAGTACGTTAATAGCAAGCGACTGGACAAGCCGCTTGTGGCGCTAGAAATCATTCGGGAGTGGAGAGCTCAAGTACCTCCCGGTCGCTTTCTAAAATTGGATGAGAAGACTGGACTCTGGCTCGATGTTGGCGACAAGAAGGCCCGCGAGAAGACTAGTCAAGCATTACGAGAAAAGGCACCGATGATCAGAAAGCAACAAGAAGAAGACAACGATGACGAAGTAAGTACACAACACTTCGCGTGTGCTGTGGTTTGCGAGCGGGGCACCTAACCTATAACATGGACATCTAGGAAATAGCAGACGACGTCAAAACCACAAGGTTTGCAGAGGGGACAAAGAAGGAAGATGCAAACCATGTGAAAAAGGCTGTTCTGGCACGTGACCATAGCTTGGGTCGGGAATACATTGAAGCAGGTCAGGCAGTTTCTTTGGATGGCTTTTCTTGGCAGGATCCTTTCCAAGCCAAGAATCGTGATGCAACTGTTGGAAGGCCTTCTGCTCCACCAACCGCATATCCAGCGGGTAGAAATAGTAGTCATGGGAGTTTGGGAATGGCTCCTCCCAGCCACATTTCCAGCGTGGGCGGACCACCTCCTCCTCCAGATTATTGGGGCCGAATCAACAGCACGGAAAGACAAAGAGAGTTTTCGAATGGCCGATACGAAAGCTGGGGGTCTGCATCGTATGGTTACCTTGCGCCACCTCCACCTCCTCCTGGACATGTCATGCATCAACGATCTGGAAGTTGGAACCATGGGCCGCCCCCTCCACCAGGTCGATTTGTTCATCAACGATCTGGAAGTTGGGGCAGCGAAAGGGAAAACTCTCTGGGGATGTTTCCACTAATAGGAGCATCAGTAGCAGGCCCAGCAGACAGGGGCACTTTTGATTCGGGGAGATCAGCTTCGGGATATTGGAGTGACGTCCCGCCAGGGCAGTCGCATGGGCGAACGTTGATGGCTCCATCTCCCCCCCCTCCTCCGCCGGCATACGGTGGTGGTCCGTTGCGTAGTAGTGGTTCACTGGGGCCTTATCGACAACCCGACTCGCCAACAAATTCTACACCAAGCCCGAAGCCCTACAGTGTAGACCTTACCATTGCGAAGACCTGGTCGGGGGGCGAAATGCAACGAACATGGTCTGGCGAGCATGAGTCTCATATCCAACAGGCGCCATCCTATGATGAATTCCCCACACAATTACCTGGAGTGGATCAAGGTTATGTGCTCGGATCGGTCGGCTATGTTCCCAAGCCCCAAATGGTAAAGCGCGACACTAGCCATCAAAACGAAAACTACGAGACAAAACCTTCCGTCAAGCGAGCTGCCCTAAATCGCGATAACAGTTTGGCTTCCAACAGGCTAAAGCATGAGTATATGCCCGAATTTTTCACGAAGAAATTCGACGCGGAACAAGAAATGCAGTCACTAAGCAGCAATCTGGAGCAGTCAACCTTGGAAACAGATCGACCTAAGCCCCACCCTCTTAGCCAAACGGAGCGTGTCAGCACTATTGATGCGATCGCGATGGACTTGATGGTGAAACCTATCCCTTTTCTGAAGGATGACCGCATGAGCACCATTGATGCGTTGGATCTCGACTTGGACACGGATCCAATCATCAAGAATGACGAATCACCGCTTCCCCTAGAAGATCTACCAAAACCCAAATCGTTGGGACCTCTTGATAGGCTGACGACAAATGATTTTTTGGATCTTGTCAATAGCCCTCTTGCTCAGGGAGACGATAGTGTTCCGCAGGATGATTCCGACGATCCACTACCTTTGGACCAAGAAACACTTGCGGATGAATGGCTTACCCAAGTGTAGTAGTTTCTAAAAAATGTTGTTTTTCTATTTTTTAAGTACGAACTCTTGTACAACAGTTAGATTTCACTAGTTATTCCAGTAGATAAGTGTCACTGAATGATGCAACCTTCTTGCACTTTCCCTTGCTTTCGCCTTCTCTTCTTCGCCACACTGGAGGGTCCTGTGCTTAACGCTCGCTCCGGTGACAAAGTTTGCTCCCCTTCCAAAACTTTCATGTGCATCTTGTCCGGGCTTGATATACTTTCGGTTGGCAAAGTGTCCTTGTCATTCCTAGTTGCCTTTTCGTCGTCCATGTCGTCGTCCACCACCTCATCATCTTCGCTAGGAATGACCTGCAATTCATCGGCACTGTCACTTCCAAACGACGAAATTCCAGATGAAAGACGGTTCCGACGAACGGTAACGATATTGCCTTCCAACTCCTTCTTGCGCGTATCGAGCTCGCAGGACATATCCTCCGGCGTTGCTGCTCCCTCCCTGGAAGGAGAGCTGTCGTTTGAACCATGACGACGGAAGAAACTAACTCGAGGTCGATGCCCCGAATCACTGGCGGAAGAAGGGACCGAAGAGGCCATGGAAGAAAAGGTGTGACGTAGAAAGCTATCACGAGGAGTTTGGACACAACCTATGTCATTGTCAGTCGCGGAAGTGGTCATGGAAGTGTGGCCAGAGGGGGTAGATATACCCAGGGAGAGTCGCTCTCGGGCCTCGGACAATCCCTCCTGCAATATTCGTGCACCAGAATGTATTCGCTTCGTTGCCGATAGGATAATCTTCTCGGGAACTTTGGTAATGATACGAAGGGCCAAGCGGATATCCTCTTCGCTTAAAACTATGCTGCTCTTGCGCGATATTTCAAATTCAATACACAGCTGCTTGACTCGTTTTTCGCGCGCCACTTGAAGGAAAGGATGTTTCAGGCAATCACCAACACCAGCTCGTTTGTCAGGATCCTCTTCGAGGCATTTGGTCAGCAAGTCGACCAATGCGTTACTCAGATTACAACCATCATAGTATATTTTCGCTTCACTTATTTTCTCAAAAAGCTCGGTTGGTATCTCAGAATAGAACGGGAGTTTACCAGTCACAAAAATGTACAAACAAACACCGGCAGCCCACATGTCGGCAGCATAGCCGGAGAAAGCTTGGGACCCTGCACACATCTCTGGCGACCAAAAACACCATGTACCTTCTGTTCGTGATAACATTCCTCGGTGTGACATGCCTTTCATGGCCAATGCCGCATCCGTGTCTTTTCTTGTTAACATGTTGGGAGGGTGGGGAGGTGATGAAGAAGGGGAATCCTCCATTTTGTCCATGGACTCGTCTCCTGATGTTTCCATAAAAGAGTCGTCCAAACTTGCTTGACGATGGACTCCAAAATCAGTCTTCTCGTCAAAGACGTGAGAAACGCCAAAGTCTCCGAGCTTGGCTATGCCCCTCGAATCCAAAAGAATATTTTCTGGCTTGAGATCCCGATGACAAATATGATGTTGATGAAGGTAGGCGAGACCATGCAATATATCGACAAAGTACAAAGCTGCCTGCTCTTCTTCGAAATGTCCATTGACTATACCAGGAACTTGATACTTGGTACATCCCGGCCGGGGGTCCTTTCGTCGAAATGTTCCATCATTCTGATAGGTGAGAATTTCACCAAGTGGCATGTACTCGAGAACCATATAAAGCATGTCTGATTCTGGTGAATCAATCACTTCATAGAGGTTGACTAGATTGGGATGGGAAAGTTTTTTCATCAAGGCAATTTCACGCTCGACTTGCTGTAATGCCGTTTTGATTCGAACCTTTTTACTTTTCTTGTCTCGTTCCATCGTCCGTCGACGTTTCAAAATACTCTTGGAAAAGATCTTGACAGCCACAAGATCCTCTTCGTCATCATCGTCATTATCGAACGAAATTCTTGACTGGATAAATAATCCCAACTTTCCAACAACAGATGGAGTTCGGTGCTCGTGGTGATGAAAGAATCCAAAATTGTGATTAGGTTGGTCTTCCAGCCCTTTGATCTTTCGATATTCTGGATGGTCTCCGTCCGTTTCTTCAGGTATTTTAACATGAAAGAAATCCGCATCATCCGGTGCCGATTTTGACTTGTTCATCTCGTACCGGCGAGGTCGCCGGCCTCTCATTGGAGGCGTGGCCGCTGGAGATGGAGGCAAATGAAACGAATCACTGCGTCTTCCGATAGGTGTACTCATAGCATGCTTTAAATTTGCCTTGTGAGGAGGTGCTTTTGTTGACAATTTCCTTCGCGCTAGACGGACCGTCCCAAATGCGCCTTGGCCTAGAACACCTTCAATAAAATGGAGGTTGCCGACTTTGGTCACGTTCCCCTCTTCATCGAATAGCTCGTTGATTTGACATTTCACTTCTCCTTCCTCGTCGCTTTGACTCATCTTGTAAAGCTGAAGTGACGGCTACAGTTAATCTGCGTTGCGTTGCTCGTCCTTCTAAAAAATTTTCTTTGTGTCGGGCAAGTTGTAATTGTTGTGCAAATGTTGGCTGATGATTCGACATTTTTTCTGGCAACATGTTGACTCCAGCATCATCTCTCACGTACCAATCGCCGTGGAGTGTGACACATACCGGTAGGCACTAAATTGATAACGGTCAACACTTGAATGGGTTATCAGGGTTCGGGTGCCAAACTGTGACTCATCCGATTTCACTGTTGCCTCGGGCGTTTCTGTGACATTCGCGGGGCTTATTTTTGCCTGCCAGCGTGTCCCAAGGAATATTTGTTTGTTGCTGATCTTGCCAAATCGCCTAAAAATCCATGTCCGACACGACTTTCTGTCATTTTTTCCGCCTATTTCAGCTGTACCAGGTACGATCGATCTTGTTTGTTGTTTTCACACGTTTGCAGTGGACAGCCGTCGACTTCCTTCCGAATTCCACCTCGTATCACCAACCTAAAGTCGTCATTTTACTTGCACTACATTCCCAGTATACGTAATCAAAAACATTGCAGTTAATTGCTCACTAACCAAGTATTGCAGTTCCAAAGGATTCGACAATGAAGTTACCACTATGTGTTGTGGCCATGGCCTGTGCCTTGGCCCATGCGAACGCTCAAAAAAACCAGTCAGACCTAGTTCAACTTGTCAAAGATATTTACCCTGGAAACACCTCTTCCTATCCCATCGGTCTAACTTTATTCGATGGGAAAGTCTACTTTGCTGCGAATGGTGAAGGAACTGGCGTTGACCTTTTCGTGTCTGATGGCACATCTGCGGGTACAGTTCTAGTGAATGATATCAACTCAGGATCGGGAAGCTCCAATCCTAATGGCTTTACAGAGTTTGGAGGCAAGTTGTACTTTAGTGCTGATGATGGTACCAATGGAGCCGAATTGTGGGTAACAGACGGTACCAACGCTGGAACGAACCTATTGGCCGATATCAACCAAGGATCATCATCGTCGAATCCCAGTGATTTTGTAGTCTTGGGCGACAATATGGTGTTTGAAGCCACTACTGCAGATACGGGGTCAGAGCTTTGGGTTACCGACGGAACTACAGATGGAACGAAATTGCTCAGTGACATTCAACAGGGAAGTGGGAGCTCATCACCGCAACTAAAGCCAGAATACAAGGTTGGTGACTTACTTGTATTCACCGCTGATGACGGCGTCAATGGCAACTCGTTGTTCAGTACCAATGGAACTGGAACAACCTTTCTCAAGGACATCAGTCCCGAGGGTAGTACAGACAGCTCAGTCCTTAGTCGTTCGTTGGATAGCAGCAACGACAAGATCTACTTCACAGTTGGTCCAGACTTGTGGGCCACAGATGGTACTAAATCAGGTACAAAGCTTGTTCAACAAGATGTCTCGATTGGTGGAGCTTCTCGCATCTCTCCCTATTTACTCGACGGTAAGACTCTGTTCTTTGGCAGCAAAGGGAATGACACCCTAGATAATTTGTGGGAGACTGATGGGACTGAGTCTGGGACCAAGGTTTTGTTCAATGGACTAGAATCGACTGAGAAAGAACGAGGTGCCTCCTCTACTTTTGGACTTGGGTTCGGTCCAGTCATTGACGGCAAAATTTCCTTGCTGGCAGATAACGGAATGGGAGTCAACATCTGGGTGACTGACGGATCCACTGTCAAACCACTTATTGAGGCAACGTTCACTTGGGTGCTTGGCGTGAAGCCCTCAAGCAATGGAAATAATGCTTTCTTCTTGGTGAAAAACAACACTGCGCTTGATTTGTGGGTATCTGACTACACACAACGAAACACCAAGAGAGTAGCAACCTTCCCGGACGGAGTCTCCACTAGCGTCGGGGAAGCTGTTGCCTTGGATGAGGAAACAGCGTTGTTTTCTGTCAACACTCCAGAGTATGGAGTTGAGCTTTGGAAGTTGCAACTCGCTGAAGCTACTGCTGCATCTCCAACTCGAGCACCTATTGACTCAAAGGATCGCCCGACGCGTGAACCAACGGACTCGGCACCGGAACCACCCGACTTTCAAAACAGCGGTGCTGCCTTCTCGTCGATTGTGGTGGCTTCTGCGATGGCATTCGCCGTCAATCTTCTAAATCTAGTATAGACGCAGGAAGATTGCGTCACTCTGGTCATGGTCCAACGGATCAGTGTGCGTCGTAAAGCGCGAAACGACATTACTCATCACTGTACATTGTAGATTCTAGCAAAAGTAAAAAGGCAACATCATACATACGATTCCCTAAAAATTCAGTCCAATAGAAACAAATTGAAAACTTGGATCTAACTCTCAAGTCTACCTACAAATGCCTCCTCTAAAGCAGATAATGTCTTCTCGGCATAAAACCGAACATCTCGATCAAGATCATCAAGAAGTAGTGACAAGATTGGGTTGATTTGTTGCTCAAAAACAGATGCTCCACAAACCTTGGCAATGTCTTCCAATTCCTTGGCAACATTGAACCGAATGTTTGGGACCTACAAGGATACAAAAAACAAGTCAGAAAGAATACAACGCCATGAAGCAAAATAGAGTGCACACTTACATTGTCAGTAGCCATTTCCAGAACCAAAGGCAAGACTTCCGTCGTTACGATTGCTGGTTCCATGGTGACCGCCATTCTAGCACAAGCTTGAACTGCTGTTAGTCGACGAAGATACGAAGGATGGTGTCGAATCTCTTCAATGGATGGTAGGAGATATTCACAAGCCCAATCACTGCCAAATAGCCCTGTCAAGTCTCTCAATACTTGAGCCGCAGCTACTCGAATGGTTGAAATATCATCGCCCAACCATCCCACACAAATGGCGGAAAGCTTCTCGGTGAAAAAATCGATACCAAGCTGCTTGGCAAGCAACGGTATGTGTTGAATGATGGCAAGACGAATTCTCCACTTTCCGTCCTGGGCCAAATCCAAAATTGCGGGGAGAAGTGACTGGGAAAGCAAATCAACTCCAATAACCTCGTTCAACGACTCAAGCGACGAGATGAGGTTCAAGCGGACTTCAGATGCAGCATCGCGAAGCAACAAAAGTACAGGAGGGACCAAGTGGTTGATGGTGGAATCTCGCCCCAAGATTGGTGCCAATTCTGTAGCAACCATGGCAAGGGCGGCTCGAACGTGCTCACTATCATCTTCAGTCAAAGAAGTGACTCGCTTTACTAGTCGTTCCGCAGCTGTCACGCGGGGTCCTTGGTAGTTTAACATTTCCGCCTCTGTCAGTGGTCGACCCCCAATCGGTGGCAATGGAACCGGCGTCAAACAGCCATGTGCAACACGAGCCAAATTGAAAGTAGCAGCAGTCCGAACCTCTGCTTCGGGATCTTGCAATAACTTTTCGTAAGCTGGTATCAATGAATCCATAACGTCTGGTAGTGCATTGTAGGCATGCACGACATCTGCAAACTTGGCTGCCGCTGTCCATCTCACTCTCCACGATCTGTCATCTATCGTTGCAACGATGAGGGGTAAAAGTCGCTTAACAAGGGTTAACTCAGCTTCTGTAAGATCTCCTTGTTTGGCCAATTTACCCATGACACGGCCAAAAGCAACACAATTCTCCGTTGTTTGCAGTCTCACGGAATCCTTTTGAGAGCAATAGTTAGAAAGAAGACAATTTACAATGGATGGCGGAAATGTGAGATTTGACCTACCGGTTGTTCATTGGATGCGAGTTCCTGGTAAAGCGGTATAAGAAGAGTCGTTATTATGCCACTTTCTTCCAATGCACTCCTTCCTACTGCTTCGGCAACGTTTTCAACCATCCTTCCCAGATATTGAGCAGCCACCCGTCGAACCATGGGAGTGTCGTCTTGACAAAGTTGAGCGAATAAATATAAATGCTCGTCTTGCTGCTTGCTTGTTAATTTTGGGTAGGCAGATACTATCAGTGACGCGGAAGACATTCGAGCAGTGAACCACTCTTTTGTAGCTAGTCGCGATAGCATGTTAGCATATTGGTTTTGAAAGGACTCTTCCGGCAATAACTCGGATATAGTTTGCGCACTGGCAGATGCTGCGTCGCGTACAGTGTTTTCCTCTATCCCAACAGAATCACAATTAGTTGTTGCCCAAGCAAGACTTTCTCATTGAACACAAAAGTACGTACCGACGGTAAGCAACAACTCCAAAGTTGGCAGTAAATGATGTGCATGTTGAGGTCCCCCCACTTGGCCAATTAATTTCCCGAGTGATATCGCAATGGCTAGAAGAACTTCGTCTTCGTCATCAATGCCATCCGTCAAAAAGGGAAGCAACTCCTGTATAATATGGTCAAACAAGATTTCCAAGATATTATTAGACGCGTTGGCAATAAAGCATCCATGACGACGATTGAAGCCTCACTCAACTCACATCTCGAGTACGCTCTTCTCCCAGCACAGTTGCCACAGATTCTAGTCGACTCGCAGCAGCCACCCGCTGTGAAACATCGTCTCCCCGTAACATCTCAATGGCTTGTCTGGCTTCTTCGTCCTTTGATATCTCATGTGACGGACCCATCGGTGACAGTGCGCTCGACGCGGTGACGGGCAAAATACCTCTGGAAGCCTCTCGAGGGCCATCATCAATGGGATCAATATCCATGGGTGTAGGGCCACTCATTCTGTAGCCTATATTCTTTATTACAATGCCGCGACTTTCAATTTTCTACGCGACAATGAAGAATCATGCCTTGACAACTACCAATGTAGTCATATGGCACTGTTGGCAGAGGTTCACAATACTCCATCGTTTCAAGCAGGTGGCAGGAGGAGACGAGTCCGGCGCGGGAGCGGCAGCGCGTTCTACCGGTAGAATTGATGGACTAACTTAGACGCTATTTTTTAAATGCACATCCCAAACTTGATATTTTACCGGGACTATTTTGACTGGTGGACTATCCACGCCAATGTATAGTATCTTTGCCATGATCACTGAAATACGTTCTCGACATCGTCCCAACTTTGGTCACTCTCAACACCAAGTATGCTTCTGTTATCCTTTTCGTTATTCACGTCTATTGGACGGTCAACCTCTTGAAGGGTAAAAGTACCCATGGAGTTTGCTTTCTTGGCTGTCTTGTCGTAGCCATAATAAAAATCTCCCTTGACAAACAAATTAGTTTTGTTGTTCTTTCCTTCATAGGCTTGAATCTGTCCAATGTACGCTCTCCGGTCGTCTTGGGAGAGTAAGCGTCCTTCCGAAAACACCGACCCCCGTGTGGATCGTCCAATACCAAACAAGGATACTCGAAAGTATAAATTGTCGCCATCATCACCGGTAATATCGAATCTTCCTCGCAATATCTTCTCAGTTCCAATTGCTGTAAAGGTGCTGTTGCTATGGAACGTAATTGGCATGACACGAACATCCATCATATCCTTACTTTCGTCATAATGAATATCCAATTGGGCAAAGGTAGGGTTTACTGGATGTGGTGCCGTTGTCAAGTAGAATGTTCGGTTGTGGAAATTTTCCTTTTTAAACTTGGGCTCTGGCTTGGCTAGATCTTCTTGCTCCTTTCGTCGGAGTCGTGTATTCAAATTCCCTAGCACCTGATTCATGTAAAATGTGCCAATGCTACTTTGCTGGAAAAGTATGGGTTCTTCAAAAAAGGCCTTGTGCTTCTTGGGATACATGAACTTTCCAATCGAAACTTCTCCTTGCGGAATGGACAAATGCATGTCCACGTCCGAAGCTGGAGGGATGGGACCTTCCATGGTAGTTTCACCCTCATCCTGCACTACCAAAGGATCGTAGGTTGTCAGACGTTGACTCGTGTGAACTTTTAATTTCCCCATGAATACAGTGTCATGAACCTTGGAAGGGTCACACGTTTCTGGACGGTCTATTGCCAAGATGAGAGTCTCGTCTCGAAAATCCCAGCACCCTCCTCGTCCCAAGAGACCATGCAAGTCATTACTTTTGTTTGAATAATCATTGGTATCAACTGGTGGAGTATAGGGATCAAAAGTACCATCTTCATTTAATCTTAGGACAACCTCCTCTTTATCGTCCTCGTCCCTCTTGTTGGATTCTCGTGGGTTTGGAGTGGATGGCAAAATCAAGCTTGCTTGGCCAAGTTTCCATATTCCACACATGTCATTCCTTGTTAAGGATGGACGTATCGAATAGCACCATGCCAATGACCATATGGATACCAACAGAATAAGTCTTATCATAGTCAACGATAGTCTAATGCTTGCTTGATCTCCAGGAACATGACAATGGAGTAGTATTGCAAAATGATGGGACCACCTGTCGTCGAGTTGGAAAACATCTTTTTTGGCAGAATTTCCGACGATGTTCGTCGGATCTCATTTATGACTCGATTGACCCCATTGAGTTTGGCTATAAAAAACCAGTAGCCACTAGTCGAAAAACGATTGTATGATTGAGAAAGGTATGAATAGAGAATGCTACAACTAGAGTAGACCAGTCTCTTGATGGTACTAGGACAGGATTTTAAAAAGGTTGTCTCTCACTACAGTCATATAACCCGCGCAATTTTCCAAACGTCCCTGCCTAGCTGCTTCTACTTCCTCCTCCCAACAGTTGTTGCATGGCATTGGCTGTTTCTTGGTTTCCTCCTGCCAAGCGTTTGGCAGTCAGAGCTGCCCGATTGTCAACGACAGTAATGACACGACCGGTACGCTTCTCTTGCACCAAGACATAGACATATTCACCCGATGGCATATCACTCGACACTTCGGCAAAGCAAAAGGCCTCTGAAAATTGTCCTTCCATATTGAATCGAACTCGGGTACGTTTGGATCCATCTTCTGGATCCGTATATTCCGTATGTTCAATAAAGTTTCGTCGTCCCTCACGATGACCACCATGATCTTTGCCATAAAACTTGAGTTTTTCACCGTACTGGCGCGTCACAATAGTATTGTTGCGAATGACTTCACTGGCCCCATTAAATACCGTATTGGGACTCATTTTGGTGGGGATCAATTCCTTGGCAATATAGTATCCACAGACCAAGGCAAATCCCAAGGCACCCATCCACATGGTAAGTCGCGAGTAGGCCACGACCTTTTGTCCCGGTGTCAACATGATTTCCTTGCCTTCTTCCTCATCAGCATCTCCTTTTTTATTATTCGATTCATCTTTGGCCTTGTTGTCATTCGGTTGACTGCTGAGGACCCGACTCCATTGAGCGTTGGGGAGAAAACGACCATTGTGGGTTGGGTGCAACCAAGATGTACTACTGGCCGTGGTAGCTTTCAAGGCATAGGAACGACTGGTTGTCGCAAGGACAACTCGTGAACCTTGTCGAAGGCCAAGATGGGTTGCTGAGCGAAGCATGACTATGGTATTTCTCTGTTGAATCCCTCCTCGTTGGACTCGTCGTGACGAATAGAGTGTGGGGAACAGAGAGCAAAGGATGAAGTCGTTGGGGGCAACGATCAGATATGGCGGACGGCAAACAGACGAAGTTGGTTTTTATTCGCATTGGTCGAAAGCTTCGTTGAGAACTATCGAAATCTTTGGATGGGGATATCAGATCTACAAATATGCGAACGACTGCTTGCACTTCTTTACCAAGAGAGAATCCAACCCAACAAACTCGAACCAACAAAGGAGTAATGGTCTCCTTGGCCAAGTCAAGTTCATTGCTATTCTCATTCTGCCATTCTGCGCGTGGATTTATTGTCACGTCTTGGAAATCATCACCATCAACATTTTGTAAACCCATACAACAACGCCGACGAACCTTTCTGGCAACAACCTTGGTAGCAGCAGGTGCCTGTTGGTCAACATCGCCCCAAAAAGCCACTAGCGCCTTTTCATCCGCACAAGTCGTTTCCGCCTGTGAGACATCGACTTCAAGGACCATGACATCACTTTCCACAGGCTATTTAAATGCCGCCGATGCTGCCTCCTTGGATGGGGAACTCATGTCCACGCCGGGATTTTCGTTGGAACAACTCATGGAATTGGCCGGCCTAAGTGTGGCCGAAGCGGTGTATCAAGTATTACCACCATCATCATTTCCCGAAAATAATAATAAACCCAAAATTCTCTTGGTATGTGGACCAGGGAATAATGGTGGAGATGGTCTCGTCGCGGCTAGGCATTTGGTCTTTTTTGGATATGAATGTCATGTATATTATCCGAAACGAACTACCAAACAACACTTTGTGAATTTGGTACAACAATGCCAAGATGTGGAGGTGACGATTCTGGAGGATCTTCCTGATGATTTGACCACGTATAATGGAATTGTCGATGCCATTTTTGGTTTTTCCTTTCATGGAGAACCCCGCGAACCCTTTGCGACGGCCTTGACCAAAATCATGGCCGCTCAACAAACCAGTGGTATTCCGGTGATATCGGTTGATGTTCCATCGGGATGGAATGTCGATCAAGGGGATGTGGCTGGATTAGGGTTTGTTCCGAATGTCTTGGTGAGTTTGACAACCCCCAAAGAATCGGCCCGCTTCTTTCATGGCCGTCATTTTGTCGGTGGACGATTTTTACCCCCCAAACTAGCCCAAAAGTACAAGGTTCAAATGCCACCCTATCCTGGAACAAGCCAAGTCATGGAAGTCACCAATACTATACAAGGTGAGTTTTCTAGCGATAATCGTAGTGCGCAAACAAACACCGGTTTGCGGGAAACCAACAACAATGTCGTTGCGAGTACTGGATGGGAAGCCGAATACGCTGCGTATCTGCATGACCTAGAACTCCAAAAACAACAACAACAACAACAACAACAAACCGGTACTGATGACCTTGTTCCAATCACACCCCCTCCTCAGAATCAAGCTACTGCAGTGAATGAGTCGTGGGAAAAACAATACGCAGAATATTGCGCCGAAAAAGAAGCTCGTCTATTTGCTGAAGATGCACAACAACGACAACAAGAAAGGAAACTGTACGAAGAGTAGTTCACCCGTTTCTACCTAGAAAGAGTCATCCAAGGGAAATATCTCCAACAACGTTGCGTAGCCATGCTGATCGAGAGTTAATTTATTATTAGTACTCTACCAGGGCAGGACTTGTCAGAAACGTCTTGATAATTTCACCACCTCGACTCGTTATTTGATTTTCTCGAAGGCTTAGCCATTGCAAGCGACAACCATCCATCAAATTGCGGCAAAAATCTAAAGCGCCCACGTCAGTAATCTGATTAGCATTCATGTGCAACTCCTCCAAGCACTTGCTGCATTCCAGTTTCATCGATTCGTCGGTCAAGGAGTTTTTGGATACAGACAAAGATATAAGAGATGATTTTGGAATGGCTTGACCAAGGGCAGACATGCCAGCATCGCCAATTTGGTTCCGGTCCAGGTTTAGACGTCGTAATGTTGAATTATTGGCCAGACCTTCTGCAATGGCAGATGCTCCGATGGCAGAAATTGACGAATCCATCAACGAAAGAACTTCCAGGCTCGTATTGTGCCGTAACGACGACGACAGCAGCCTTGCTACATCATCCCCATATGTGGTGGTTTTCAAGTAGAGACGAACCATTTTGGACGATTTCCTCAAAGCCCGTTGGAAGAATGGCAATAGGCTTCGTGGTGAAAGACCCTCACCGGAAAGCCAGAAGGCTCGAATTATCGGTGAACTCTCCTCAAGGCAATCAGTTATAAGGAGGAGCTCTTCATCCCCAATCGTCCTTTCAGAAAGTTGGACACTGGATACTGAACCCTTGGACAAGTCCCGCAAAAGTTGCGCAAGCCAGTAGCGATGATTCCTTCGCAATTGTGGAACTCGTTGCAACGACGCCAAACCATCGCTCGTCATGGGATTATCATTGTATATCAGTTTCTCCAGAGTGCAGCTTGACTTTCCCATTGCTAAAGCAAAAGCGTACGCTCCATCGTCTTTTATATTGTTTTCTGCCACGATAAGCTCATCCAAGGATAGATCGAATGAGAGTGATTCAGCTAATGCCTTGGCACCTTCACAACAAATCTTGTTCCCCGTGAGGTCAATCCGACGAATTTTGGAGTTGGCCTTCAAGACGTCGGCAATACCAATGACCCCTTCCAGTCCAATATCATTAAAACCAAGAGCAAGCTTTTCCACTGCACTAGTCCGGTGTTCATTGTCACCCAAAGCATCTACAAGTATCCATGCCCCGATATTACCCATCTCATTTGCTTCCAATCTAAGTTCCTTGATGGAGTAGTTGACTCGTACTGCATTGGCCAAGATATTAGCCCCCTCTGACCCAAGTTCATTCCGACCTGCATAAAACCCTTCCAGTTTTTGATCCACTGCTATTAGTTTCGCAAAAACTTGTATTCCTGTCGGACCAAGATTGTTGCATGTCACATCAAGGATTCGAATGTTGGATGATTTGGCAGTTTGCATTGCCTTGGCAAGAATAGTAGCTCCTTGTTTCTTTATGGCATTATACGATACATCCAGAACTTGAAGGGTCGAGTTTTTCGCAAGCCCAGCAACTAAAGTCTTAATCCCCCTTGTGCCCAAGTCATTGTGACCAATGTACAATTCTTGGACGCTTTTATTGTAGCGTAAAAGAGAGGAAAGCGCAGTTGCTCCCTTGGCTCCCAGTTGGGTATTGCTGAGGTTGAGAATTTTTAATCTCGAGGGAAATGATTCGGTAATCAATAGATCGAGTAGGGGTGATACACCAGCAGCTGTGAGAGGATTTCCTGATAGATCAAGCTTTGATAATGTCCGTCGTTGACTCTCCAAGATGTGAGACAAGTCATGTCCAACATCGGATGAAAAATCATTTTGGGGGAGCTCCAACGTAACGAGGTGAATAGAATATCGATAGTTGACTAAAAGGCGATGCATAGGTCCAAGATACTCAGACCCCATCACCTGCTCACACCGCAACTCCTGAATGTCCGGATTTTCTTCCATGTAGGACAAAATGTGATTACCATCTACATGGTCACTCCGTTGAAACGATGCCTTTCGTGGTGCGTCGTCGGCATTCTGGCTCCGTAATCCTTCAGCAGCATTGGCACCACCACCAGGAGGAGTTGATCGTCGTTGGCGCGCTTTTGGTTCTCTTGCTACCATCGTTGATTTGTTATAAACCAAGGTTGGCACATGGACCATGCTAACTTAGAAAGTTGTTGTGACGTTGGAGGAAGAACTGCGCCTTGATTCAGCCAAATCATGTATTGTTTGTAGTTGGTACGTTCAAGATTGCGCAAGCCGCTTATTCGAATAATCTCAACCTAGCGCTTGATTTGATGATACCTCCAATAGTAGTGCTATCGTTGCATTTCAATGTGTGAAAGAACAAGCAAGAACAGCTCGAGCAGGCGAATGAATGGAAGAGGAGGTTCCGGGCATACTACCGGTAGGTACATGTGGAAAATAATGATGTCCACACACGAAGCGCAGAGGTATATTTCGTAACGTTAAATACCCGGTGTCTGGTACTAACGTTAGTGCAAATTACCGGTAACAGGTGCCAGGTATGTGTACTGTACCAGGTACAAGTACCGGTACCCGGTACAAGTAAACGACCAATGACCCAAAGTTGATGGGACAAACGTCCAGACATCAACCGTTTCCGCGAGAACCATGCAAAAAAAGATTTCAGTGGAAAAGAATCGATTTTCCACGACGCCAACCACCACTAGACCTTCCAATCCCATCCGATATTTGTAACTTTTGTGCACAGCGGTTGCAACCAAAGATTCCTAATAGCAGAAGTGACGAGGACCAAAAGTAGACTCTCAGAGACAAGCAACATATCGAAAGAATAAAACCATTACAGAAAAAAGAATAATGTCGTCTAACACTGCACCCATCAAATACGCACAACGAAAGGACTCTTTGTACTTGACCATTGCTCTTCCTGGTAAGTCCCATGTGTTTCATCCATCGTGGACGGCCCCATCCTGTCATGTCAATGATTGGAGTGGGGATACCATCTAAATGTAAGCAAGGGAGACTCATCGAGAGAGAGAACTGACATTTTGTTGGATACTTATTCTTCTTTTGGCAGATGTAAAGGATGAAAAAATTGTTTTGACGGATTCAGGATTGGAATTTAATGGAAAAAGTCAAGACAAGGATTATTCCGTCAGCATTGAATTCTTCAAGGCAGTGGATGCAGAGGGTTCAACGTATAAAGTACTACCGCGGTCGGTTCAGATGCTGATTCTAAAAAAGGACAAGGAAGAAGAAGAATTCTGGCCGCGTTTGCTCAAAGACAAGGCTCTGGAAAAGAATCAAGTACAGATTGACTGGGATCGGTATGTTGATGAGGACGAAGAAGGTGAAGGATTTGACATGAGTAATCTAGATGGTGGAATGGGGTGAGTTGAAAGTGACTTTTTGCGCGTTACACAGTGGGTGGTGCGGTTTGTATTCATTTTTCTGATTTTTCTGAAATGTTTCGTTTTGTATCACAGCTTTGGTGACATGGGCGGAATGGGAGGTATGGGAGGCATGGGTGGAATGGGAGGCATGGGTGGAATGGAAGGCATGGGTGGAATGGGAGGCATGGGTGGAATGGGAGGCATGGGTGGAATGGAAGGCATGGGTGGTATGGACATGGCAAAATTGGTAAGTAAAGAATGGATCGATTACCAATGACCTAGCTTTTTGCAATAGATGTATCTCATCAATTCTTGTTTTGTTGCTGGGAATACGGATAGATGGAGCAAATGGGTCAAATGGGTGGCGGAGGCATGGGTGACGATTTCGATGGAGATGCCGGTGGCGATGACGACGATGATGATGATTTGGACGACTTGCCTGATTTAGAAGAAACACCATAAAGCGGAGCGACGTGACTGTCCCAGTTTGATAAAACGATTAAATTGTGCGCAGTGCTTCAAATTCTTCTTGAAGCGGATTGCAGGGATTCTGTCGGACTCTTCTTTCAAGATGTGTTAACCTCATTATTATCGCCATGGACACTCGGTCGAGTAGGGGGCAAATCGAAGTTATCATCGATCCTCTAGACTAATAATATACTTATTAGATTGCAAATTGTTCAGTTTTTTTTTAAAACGCGGGACCCGAAACATCAAGTTCGATCTCGACACAAGATAGTTGAAACTATGATAAGGGCATGCGTTTCTTTTGCTATAGATGTCAGTCGCATGAGTTGTCAATGACTATCCCTTAAAGGTACCATTACGAATTGCACCAGATAAGCGTGCATCTTTGCTTGTAAATTGATTTTGGATCCTGACAGCTGCAAAAGAAACGTACAAGATACATTCTATTGTGACAAATACCCTGGAATCCAAATGGAATGCGATCCTTCAGCGATGATTTCTTCATCTTGCGTCCGCACAACTTGCGTCGAAAGTTGAATTTCATGGCCATCCTGTCTGCGCCCAAAGTCCCTTTCTTTCATGGAAACTTCTTTCCCGTTTCGCGTAAAGTTCTTGACTGCAATAACTTGAACACTTGCTAATACTTCTTGCCCTACTATCAGGGGACGAGCCTGGTGCATAGATGCAGCGACGGGGACCGATTGTGGAAAAGCTGCCTCCACCAATGCACCAACCAATCCAGAAATCAACACAGGACTCACAACAGCCGGGCCAATGGCTCGGTTCTGAATCCAACCTCGTGCTCGGCTATAATCCGGATCAAAGGAGGCGTGTCGAGCCAATTCCTCACCTCCGCAAGTTAACAACCCATGCGCATTGGCACTGGGACCAAATACTCGACGTATGCTTGCCGTTTTGTCTAGCAAACTTTCGTTCATCACCTCTGCCACCTTCAAGTCAAACAGTTCCCCCATTGGACCATAGTAATTATCATGGAAATCAACTGACATTGTGGAAAATAACCTTTGCTTCGGATAATGCTGTTTGCGTTGCATCGTCATGTCGCGTTCGGTTTGAAACGTGCCAACCGATCGCACATTCTGTGCCACTACGGGTAGATAACTACTTGTAGAAAATGAACTTGAGCAATTGCTCTTTGACGTTCTTCGGATCAGCGCCTTCAGCATCCGAGAAGAGGAACTATTGGATTTGGAAAACATCATGGTGGACAATATCACAAGGGATTGCAACGTTTTTCCTTATAAACAAGTAAAAAGTAGTGTTGTCGGGCTCTCAATTGATGCACAGGCTTCTCAATTGATGAGATAGCGTGGTCGTCATTCAGTGTACTTGTAGTAGCGCTACAAAGTGCAGGTCGCACGGTTTCGGCGAGGAGCACGACTGGCGCCGATGACCCCTTCTTCTGCAGACGTAGATGGTGATGTGGTCACATCACCGGGTACATACCGTAATAGTCACCTATTGAGTGTAGTATCGTTACCAGAAAAAGATAATTTTTGTTGTCTTTTACTTGTACCAACGTCCTGGTACGTCAGTATTACATATTGTTAGCTGTTAGGTATGGAATATCTCCTACTACGGTAGTATCTACCGTCCCTTTACAGTTAGTTCGGGCACTTGATGGAACCAAGTATTTTGGCACAAGTAGAGAACGTGGTTACCGGTAGACTCAATGCCTTTCCTCTATCGCTGTGGAGTTGTCTCCATCCCTTTGAGCATGTTTGGGACAGGGCCTGCCTCCCCAGCGCTAGCTTCTAGCGACTGCAATAGATTGCTCAACACGTGAACATTTTCCGCAACCTCCCCATCGGCTCCATCTATACGAGAGATGTCGCTCTCGATTCCATGCTCCAATATTCCATCAAGCTCTCGTGATGTGCCATTTTCTTGTAGTTCCTCGTCCATAGCATCCTAAACATTGTACAAGAACGCTCTGTTAGATCTGTCGAATGGACCAATACCCAGAACGGTGACGTACCATCAAACCCCGTATTGATGTGCCTCGTTGAGATTCCTCTTGCTGGTCGTCTTCAATGTCAGCTTCCATCAAGTCATAGTCTTCCTGGTAGAAAAAAGGATCCTGTGCCGTAGGAATGAGAAAAGGCTGTCCATTCAATACAGCATGTAACAAATTCACGAAAACTCGAGGCCGAATATCTCGCCGTGATTTTCGACGAGACACCGTCACAACTCCCCCCACGTCTGATGATTGCGTCATAAAGTGCTGAAATTGATCCAACATCGTGTCAAGATTGGTGCCACTTTTCACTCCATCGCCATCCACAAGGCTTAGCCAAGTGTCATCGTCGACATGCTCTATCAAAGGCATGGGAAAGTCTTCCTCAGCGTCAACTCCCTTTCGAGCATTCAAAATTTGTTGCTTCATGGAAACTTCGGGGTAAAAATACAAGGTTGGATTCTCGGCTTCTTCTGGGAACACTGGACACTTTAGAATATCCGATAAATCGTACGGGGCATGGTTTGGTCCAAGACGAAAAGCTTCCCATATCCGTGGTGCTTGGGTTGATGACTCTACGCCGTCACCTTGACTCACTTCTTCGATTCTTGACCAGTTGGTAATGCGTGTTTCGATGGACATGGGATCATAACGGGATCTCGATAAAAATTCTAGTCCAACCAAAAGTCTTACTCCTAGTTGAACTGCATGTTGTAAATGTGGAGTTGAATCCATTTTGCATTGACGCAGGTACCGCTTGACTTCTACTCCAATGGGAGGTATGAAATCTATGGAACTCCATTCCGATGAAACCATAGTACGAAGCATGGCATAATTGGTTCGAGAAATTGAGGTTGTTGTCCATACCCAATCTTCACGTTCCAGCAGATTCGGCGGATTGTGGTCAATATGATCGGCGAAGGCTTGAATGGCTGCATGAACCAAGTCAGGTCGATTTCGTATCAACGCTGCAACCCATCGAGGGACGACCATTGGGGTTCGTTGTGTTATCAAGGCGTTTTCATGGTTTCGAAGCAGAAATTGTTGCAAAGCAGCAGTTACTTGAGGGTCGGACGGAGCTGACTGTGAGTCCTTACTTGCCCCCCTTAATCGATTCAGGGCATCCTGGAGCGAGATGTGCGGATTCGACAAAAGTTGCACCATGCCCCCTCGGATCCAGCATGCGTGGCGATGCGTATCCGTAGGATCTTGGTCAAGCCAATCGGGTAGAAGTTCTGCCGTTTGAATCAAAATTATTTGACCATCCTCGACATCCCAACAAGAAATCGCGACATCTTGATCCAGGTCCTTGCTCAATCTCAGCATCCTTTCAATCGCTATCCATTCATCGGCGACGCTGGGGCCATATCGGCAATAAGCACGCAAATGCGGGATCCCCTCGTCACCCACATGGACACCAAACACAGGGCCATCTCCTCCAAAGTGCCAAGGAAACGAATTCGTTTGCAGATATGCGTTGCAAGTGGATGCAAGTTTCGCGAGATTCAATAATCGTTTCCGGCCATCAGGTTGGTACGCCAAAGGGTACAAATCCAATGCGAGAACATTCTTCGTCAATGCTGTTTCAGAATTAGATTTCTGGCTGCTCAGTGCTAACTCCAAGAGCGATCCCCCTTCCATCGTTATCACACTTTTCTGCTACAATGTATTTGTGGTTTTGGGGTTTTCGACGACAGCATTTCTTCATGTAGTACAAGGTACTCATACCTATATTCGTACCTAGGTACATGCATTTGCGAAAATCACCAATTACGTTGTATGTTTTACATATATATGCTATGCGCGATGCACGGAGAATATCATTTATTGTAAGTTGCTCCATTTATTATAAATATTCAAGAAGATGATTCTAATGGAAAACTATGCATCCAGGGAGCTATTCACTAATGTAATTAAAGCATTTTGTCAAAGCAGGAACATTGCTTGACGAACTAGCTAGCTACTACTAGTATGATGCATGCATCAAATTTCTTTCTTTGTGAACAAAAATCATCTTCCAGCCATGTCAATTCCAAGACCTCTGACTTACAGCTTTTATGGTGAAAGAACTTTCCTCCCCCGTACCTGGTACTAGCTACTAAAAAATATACGTCGGAGCGATTAGGAGTAAAGGTTTGCTAACCATGTACCTAGTACTAGCTTCACAATACCGAAAAACGAAACTGATAAACTTCACTTTTACTGTTCTTGGGGGTAATTCTCGCCTCGCAACCACAAAATTCACAGTCAAGCAGTCATTCTTTTCCAGTCAGCATACAAAACAATAGGGGCAAGAAGCACCACATAGTAATGTCGACATCAAATTGCTGTGCAATGGAGACGAGGTCGAACAAAAACGACAAAGATGGTAATGGATTGGTTACTGGAGAGAGAGGTTGTGATCCTCGAATCGATAGCATTGACGATGCGGAATCGGGCAATGCTTTTTCCAGCAACAAAAGGTCAAAAAGCTTTGCACTTGGTGTTGGAAGCAAGGGCTTAATCGAGCGACCTGAAAATTTCCCCCCTCGTCGAATTATGAGCTTGCCGATGGGGATTCGGCCTGAAAGCTTTGACTTCAAGGATGACATACTCGCCAAGTAAGTAAAAATTGTGAAATGAGTATGCACGTGGATCTACTCGAAAAGCCACAAAGCAAGAGCAAGCGCTTCTCATGATGTGTTGTTGCTCAAAGTCATGAAATACCAGACGGATCTCCCAAGAAGAAAGGTGGTACAGATCAGGGTCGTTGCGTAATATGGAGGACAACAGTGCAAACGCGACTCAATACAAGTATACAATCGATCATGTCACGATGGACCGATTCATCAAACGATGGATTCGACATAGAGTTCGTCGCTGATACGTTGTCCTTGACACACCACGACAGTGATACCCCACAGGTCGAAACTTTGAACAAAAAGAAAGTACAGATTGATGACAACAACAAAGTTCTTCTGAGCCTTGATTCCGATGTCTTCGCGGAAAGCGCTGTGCAAGTAGCAGAGCAGCCCTCTTCGTCAACAAGCCCAACACTCTTCCACCGCCTCGATGATTGGGTCCGACGCAAGATACAGTATCTATATGTGTTTGCAACGCTGTATGCAGTGCCTGTCTGCATTGCCATCTATGCCCCAAGCAACATTGTGTCAATCCTCTACTTCTTGTCCATTGGTTGTGTTGCTTTTGTCAATTTTTGGATGGTCCTTGAGGTCATTTCGTCATTCCTGTATACTTCACGCATGAGGAAACTTCACCACTCCTCACCAGAGATTGTCGGAGAAAGAAGACTCGGTTCGATTG
>SWEM01000589.1:0-18554 GCA_019593585.1 Nitzschia palea | reverse complement strand
TTTCTACTTGTGCATACAAGACCTTCGTTCTTCAATACCTGCTCACAAATTCGCCTAGCTAGGTAACCAACCTTTATAATTTTCATTTGATCCCTTGATTACTAGCGCTACGTAGAGCCACGGGTCACGCTCTACATGCAGCGTCCTTCGCCTCTCCAAAGATATTTTGCCGTCGATTCGGTCAGAGGTTGTGCAGCCGGTCGGCGACAAGACGTGTACCAGGTACCTGGTACCGGGTATAGAAATACGGTAGGTCCTGGTACCAGTACCAGGTATGTACCTAGATGCCTTAAAATTGTACCATATATGACTGCAATGATTCGAGCGCACCGGCAAATCGCCAACTGCATACTGCAAGTAGCTCGTACCAGGTACCGGTATGTCAAGGGAATGGGACGATCTTGAATGTTGGTCTACTACTAATGTCGTCGAGACCCATCTCGCCTATCATCTTGCGACTATGTATTATCAGGTTCATCATTGGCGAAGCCTCTTGCTTTGCTGTTATTATTGTTGTTGGGTAGTGGCATTTTGTACTGGATTTCCAACAACCAAAACAACAAACCCATCACTTTCATTTACTACAGCATCATCACCATTATCATCCTGGGTTGTCTTGTCTTCCTCCCCAAACTCGTCATCATCATCATCATCACCGCCTCCAACTTCTGCTGCTACTACGACGACGAATGAGTCGGCGATGCTCTTGACCGAATTCATGGCCAAGGCCCATGAAGAAAAAGTTCGTGCCATTGCACGGGTGGAAGCACAATACAAGGATCGGATTGCCGCCCTAGAGGCACGAGTGCAAGAACTTGAGGGACCACATACCGGACATCTCGCCACTAGTGCCAACTCGTATGCCTTTCCAGCAACCAATAAAATGTTGGGTGAAAAAGTTCGAGCCTATCAAGCATTTCTTTCGCAATATTTGGTAAAATCATCGGTGGAGAACAAATGCCATTCAAGCCACCGAAGCCCGAGTCACTGCCAAGTACGAGCAAATCATTGCACGTATGAAGGAGGAATCCGAAGAGAAGAACTAGTTATGTAGCGTACCAGGTAGCTATCTATTTGTTCAGTAGAGAATCCCAGATCTATTATTTGGCCGTGCCGATCCAACCGGTATCGGCTCTACAACATATAGCATCAATAGCAGTTTTCACTTAGCAAATTTGTCGCGATTTTCGAATCCTCGAAACTTCTTCCGAGTATTCCTGAAGAGCAGAGTCGATGCGCGTCCAAAGCAATTGTTCGGCCTTCGCAATCTCAGGATCTGAGGATTCCTCATCTCGGTCGGGAAGGGGTAGAATCTCCAGTTCGGTAGGTGTGACAGATTTGGGTACCGCCTTGATATTATTTGTCGTTGCTGGAGATTGAAAGGCTAGTTCTTGCTCGAGGTCGTCCTTGTCGGCAATGTCATCGAACTTTTCTTTCGACCACTCTGTCGTTGACTCAGATAGCGGAACTGTTCGGGAATGCGAACCTATGCTACAATCATGTTCGCCCATATCCATGCTTGCACTGACGTCGCAAATCTCCATGCGATTGTCTTGGTTGACTGTATCTCTCGATGACTCGAGTATATCATGAAGATCTAAATCAAGTTCCTGGGTTGATGAGAACGTGTCATCCTCCATGTCGCTGGACGCGTCTGTGACGAGAGGAGCATCCATCGGGAGTGGTTCAAAGTCTTCTTGTGACTCATCGGAAGCAAGGAGCTTCTCCTTCCAGTGTTGTGCTTTGGATAACCTCAAGGAAGATTCTCTGTTGATGACACCCATGTACCGACGTTTGTATTCTTGAGAACCAACTTTGGTGTTAGTTTCAATCGAAACATACCTATATTTGCCTGACTTGGAACGTTCTACTCGGCATCCCGTTTCGTATTCCCATTTAGCAGTATCTTCGGCTCTACGCCTGTCAATTTCTTCAATGATTGGGGCCATCTTCGAAAGAACCGCACGGCGATTGGCCTGACTTTGCGGATCATCGTGAATGGCCGGTTGAAGAAGTGGATACCCCGTACTTTCTTCAATTACTCTGGCTTGCTGACTTGTTGCCCTTAGATCCCTGGGCATCTTGCAGTATCCCCGTACCAGTGCTTGAAGGTCCTTCATGTTCTGAAGGTTCCCCACAAAAGAATTAGGAACGGGATCGCTGCTTGGCTTGACGCCACGTACGAGATCCCTTGGGAGTTCCATACTCTGTCGTTTCTTGCGTCGCTTGGCTCGAGTGTCATCGTCGTCCAAACAAATGCGTGGTTGCAGCTGAATTGGAAGAGGGGACGATTCCTCGCGCTGTTCCATGGGTGACGGAACATGGCAAAGGCTTTTTCGTGAGCGTTTAGAGTTGGTGATAGTTTCTACTTCTTCGTCTTCCTTGGTGGGAAGCATGGAGTGACGACGGCGATTTCGAGGCTCCGGAGTGGGAGGGTCCGGAATGGCTCGGAAGTCACAACATTCGTTCACGTTGAATTCCGATAGAAAATGAGGCGCCTTCTTGGCATCGGCAATGGGCCGCGGAATATTGGAGGAGTCCATAATGGGAACCACTTTTGGTACTCGTGGCGGGCGACTGGGTCCCTGGGGATCCTCAGGAATGATCATGGTCGTCACGCTTTTCAATGAAAATACCGGTAGGCAAGATTTGTCCTCATTCGTTGCCGAGAAATCAATGATCGGAATCTGTGTGATAGTTGCACTTTATGCCGGTATTTATGTGATGCGGTAGAGCGCTAGAACCGTTGCCTCTGCCCGACGTCCTTCCCCACTCGCAAGTCTGGCAACGCGCGTAGACAGTTGACGACACCGCGCCGACAATTTTATCGAGTTTGAAATGCCGCGCTAACGGCTTGTTCTGTAAAACTGGCCGCATGGCACCCAAAGCAGACCCAACGCCCTCACAATTTTGGGACCACAATTCGTGGGAAGCGTTGCACCCAGCGTTGAAACAGAGGGGGCGAAACTCTAGTGCCGTTGAAGAATACCTACCAGTTAAAACTGGTGATAAACAAAGCTGCTCCATAGCCCAAAAAATGAGACTCATGTCTACTAAAAATGTTCCTTGAAAATAACAGTTCCATCAAGGAGTTGGGTTTTTTGTGAATGCGTTGCAAAACAAAAAGTGATTTACTGGCCTGTCAAGTACAATATATGGTTCGAGGAGCTACCGGAAGCCAAAATACAAATTATAGGAGTACGGTCTACGAGACACAGGAGAAAACATCTTTTCGATTGCGCCAACGCCTAGCGGAATCGCTTTCGCATTTGATATCTTTGAAAAACAAATTGTTTGCATCGATCGGTATAGTTCCTATAAGGTGATGAAGCTGCCGGCTGCATTGCAATTTTGTACTACCTGGTACTGCTCTGACAACGTGTAGTAGATGTACATCAACATGTTGATAACTCTAGTTAAAATAGTTCCCAGGCTTATATATATTGCTAGCTACAATAAAGGCCACACGACAAGCAACATACGAAAACAATGCAGCATTGGAGCATTTACCCCTTTCCAGTTTGAGAGAGCGTGCACCAGGTAAACGTCGATAGTTCCTAATAACGTTAGTACTACGTACCAGGTACGATGCGAGGTACCTGGTACAGCGGACCCTACCGGTACTTTGCCAAATATTTGATTCTGACGAGTCCTGGACTTGTGACCCTGCATACCGGTATCCCCAACGCATCCTCGTATTAAATCGCTGCCCTCGTTTGATCACCCTTTTAGTTTATTATCCTTTATTGTTTGTCAGCAAGAGGGTGAACACACACACAGCAACAAAAACGCACACAAGGATGATGATGGCTGGTAATGCAAGCAAAAAACTCGAAGTGGTCCAATTAGGTTTTAGTATCGCGTTTGAAGATTCGGATCACAAGAATTTTGCCGGTCATCATTTGCCACGTTGGAGAGACTGGGATGGGGGTCAGATTGGTGGACAACCATCGTGGTTGCAACCTCGAGATATTCCCAAGGATCCCTTATTATGTCTAGAATGCCAAGAGCCTCTGTCCTTTATTTGTCAACTCTATGCACCAGCCGACGATGTTAGCAAACAAGCCTTTCATCGATCGCTCTATGTCTTTGGTTGTCCTAACATCCAATGTGCCAAATCCACAACGGGATCAATACGTGTTCTCCGAACGCAATTACCAAAGGAAAATCCATTTTATCCTGACGAAGATGATGAAACCTGGGCGATGCATTTGCCGGAAGCTTGGGATGTTAAATTGTGTAAGGTATGTTCACAGAGAGGACATGGTAAATGTCCTATTCAAGAATTGGAGTTCTGTGGTAAACATCATCAGAAGGAATACAAGAAATACATTTTTGACAAGCATCAACAGTTTTCCAAGTCGGTGGACTTTACTTTTTTGCCATCCGTGTATGCGGATTCGGAATTGGTGGTAGAAGATGAACCCAGTCAATTCATTTCTCAGGCAGAAATGGACGAAAAGGCTGACAAGGCTCTCTTTGGCAAGTCGACCGGGGATGACGACGACGACGATGATGATGACAAGGATCTGGAACAAGAAGACTTGAACAAAATGGTGGGTGCTAGAGAATCCACTGTAACCAAGGATTCGACCACCATGGCTTTTTTTGCCCGCTTGGTGGATAAGGCCAATGTTCAAGAGCAGTGCTTGCGGTATCGTCGATGGCCGGATAAGACCACCTCATCAGAAGATGGAACACCATTATGGATTCGACAGGATTATCAGCCAACGAGCATTCCCGATTGTCCCTATTGTGGTGCCGAACGAAAGTTTGAAGTTCAACTCATGCCTCAAATGCTCCATTACTTGCTAAAAGATCACCAAATTCAACGTGCACAAAATGAAGTCAAACAACATCTCAAGACCGAAAAAGTGAAGAATGCTATTGAACAGGCATCCAGTATCATCGAACAAGCACCCAAGGAGCATATTCCACCAGCCTTTGCAGAAGCCAAGGAAAAGGCTGTGGAAGCGGTCCGCACACAATTGATGGAAGGGAACAATGAACTCAGTTGGGGTGTCGTGGCCATTTACACTTGTACAGCTAGCTGTGGAGAGTTAGAGGTGGAAGAGGGATCCGAGCTTGGTGCGTATCGCGAAGAATTCGCTTGGAAACAACCTTCGCTGGACTAGACATAGTCAATATTGGACACTCAGGGATAATAGTTGTTGTATCATTTTGCATTTTGCATATAGTAACTGCCGAAAACTGTGTTCAATCTAGTATCACATAATGCATCTATATACCGGTAGTACCGTTAAATGATGCAGTGGGTATACTCTGTTTCTTCCGGTGTCAACATGACAAGTCGATCTCCAAAGGTCTCTTCCAAATCTTGCCAACGAGTCAACACTGTATCAAGAGTCACATTCTCATCTGTCGACAGAAATACTCTCAAGGCATCCAATACCGCTTGTTGACACATTTGTAATTCTACCCGTTGACCCAAGTCGTCCGTTGCATCCAAAGTCGTTTCCCATGTCTTCCAGTACTCGAGTGACATGGGCAATAAAAAGGCATTAATCGCCTTGGGACCAAACAGTGAAATAGCGACGATTCCACCATATTGCGTCGGCAAACACTTGTCAGGTCCTGCGGCATTGCACAGAGTCTTGAGGACACGGGCTTTGAGTGTCGCATAATCATCTCCGAACCTAACCCAAGTGAGCAATGTATGAGAAACAAAGGAGACCTCCTTGTTGCCCACAAAACGAAACTACTTACAAGTTGCAGGCTTGTACCAAAGCCATGGATGCCTCTCGTCGCAACATCCAATGATTTTCCCCAGGTCTAGAAGCGAGACGCTCAGCCACAACCATTGTCAAGAGTGCTGGAAGCAATTGGTGTAGCTAAAATGTGGTGGAAAGCAAAAAAAGTAAGTTCCGTTACCACGCAGTGGGATTGCAATCCATTCCAGCAACGTACATGAAGTTCCAGATGCAAATGAGGATTCTTCAAGAGTGATCGTGCCATTCGGACCAAGGTACGACAGTGATCTGCCTTGCCCACGTGTCGATAGAGTGATTTGGAAACATAATTGACCAAAAATGGAACCAACTCTTGAAGGCCCGAATCTTGACCAACACTGGCCAAGGCTGCATCTTGTTGGTGTCTCGTAGTGGGAGTCGCTCCACCTCGTTCTATGGCGGTCGTGATTCGTGCAAAGTACAGTTGCAATTCTTCACTCAACAAACGGGGTAAGAGTTGTGTCACTTGTACACCATCGGCCAGAGGGTCATTGTCTTCATCCGGTTCAATACGATGAACTTCGGCCGGTGCTGCCATTGGAGCAGGATTTTGTGGAATATCTGGTTGTACTCCATCGACAGCTAACCAGTGCACTGTGAGTCCCACTTCGTGTGGTGGACGTAATTCCAATTCCGACTTGATGTATTCTTCCAGGTTGACTTTCTTGTCATCACTCGAATTGTGTCCAACAGTTCCGGTAGCATAAATTTTTTCACTGCCCCTCCACTGTAGAGCCATATTAATATCGTCCGCATGCAGCCGACGCTTGGCAGGAGGTTCCTTGGAAACAGAGGACGAAGAATCTGCTAACGAGTTGCTGCTTGGATTGGCGGGTAAGTGAATCCTAGCTCGTTTACAGTGTCGTTGCACTGCCACAGATTCTCGAATGAGACTCGTCAAGTGCTCCTCCACCAAAGTCAACAAGGAGGGACGAGCGGAGCTGGACACGTAGGGGACGGACATGGTTTGTATTCAAATCAGTGTGGGTGTGGGTGGTGAAGATTGCATTTCAACTACCGGTAATAATAAAAGCCATGATCGAAACCGCTGTGACTCCGGCAGTGGACCAAGTCGACCACTTGCAGTTTTTCGATTTGGCGCGCGTGCTCTTCTTCCCTCAGCGTCTTGCCATGACCCAATTCAAAAAATACTTCTTACCACCTACTAACACGTCTGTCCTTGATTGGGAAAAAATACCTGTTTGCTCTGGAAAATGAAGCGACGCGCGACGGACGATGCCCGTTTGCTGGGTCCATCATCGTGGTTATCCGGAATACCAGCATCTCTTTGTCGGATCAACAAATACTGTGTCAATGTGAGTGTGAAGTAGATGATGTAGCGCAATCAACAATGAGACCGGTGGTAAAATGATCGTTCTATAGGTGGTGTGCGGAGTATTGAAAAGTAATTTCGTAGAACGAGAGGAAGGAGTGTGGATGTCTTGTCGCACTCGAAGTGTGTGCTGTTGATACCCGCCTGGTTCTTTCCTGTGTAATCAGATGTTCCTCACGAGTCTTCCTTTTTCCCGCTACCTCGGTATTTCAGTAGTATCCAGAAAAAATGGTAAATGTTCCTAAAGAGCGCAAGACTTACTGTGCTGGCAAGTGCAAGAAGCATGCTGTGCACAAGGTGACACAGTACAAGTCCGGCAAGGCTTCCAACTTTGCGCAGGGGAAGAGACGTTACGACTCGAAGCAAATGGGTTTCGGAGGACAAACCAAGCCTGTGTTCCACAAGAAGGCCAAGACTACCCGTAAGATTGTGTTGCGTCTGGAATGTAAGACATGCAAGGCCAAGAAGCAACTGTGCCTTAAGCGAACCAAGCACTTTGAACTCGGACAAAAGGCTGCTGCATCGGGTCACCAATACTAAACATGCACACATTCTAATAAATCAATAAAAAAGAAAGCGCCGTTTTAAAATACAAGACTTTGCTTAGTCTAACGCCCTGCCGTCCTCTAGAGGTAGTGAGATCTCGGCGGTTGCTATTAGCTATGTGTACAAGGAAGTGTTTCCTGCAATGGTAACGTATATGGATCTGGGAGCTTGTTGAATGATGGATCGATCATTGTCGATACCGACCTCACTTTGTTCTACACAAGATGCCATGGGAATGATCAAGTCCAAAGTGCTACCACGTTTCGGTATCGTGACGATTCTAGTAGGTAACTCCTCTGGACTGGAAGAGGCATCTTCAATCTTTGGTGGCGTCTGTTGTGGAGTCTCCATTGGCATGGATGGATGAGATTGTTTGGGTTTCTTACGTCCTTTTTGCGCAGGAATGACAACTGACCATGTATTGGCGGTTTCTCCAATCAGAATCCCAAACACGCCCACCAAAGTGATCTTGGCAGGGCACGCCACAACTTGAACATGAGCACCAAATATCTCCATTGTTGATCTTGCTTCTACCATCCTGGCTCTAATTGTCGATGAAATATCCGTGTCTTGCTCGACTTGTGCGTCAAGATTCAACAACTTTGATACATAGGCGTTCCACTGAGAGTTCAAGTCTCTCAGAACGAAATTGCATCATAGCTACTGGAGCCAGATCGAGATAACCTTTCCTGTATTTGATTCCACTCTCTCCGTGGTCGCTTTTGTCCTTGATGCTTCTTGGCGTTTCCAGTCTTTTTGGAGGAGGAAGATGAAATGGTAGAATTTATTCCCCCACCAATCAGAGTCACTATCTTTTGACGAAGACGTTCTTCCATATCGGCAACCGAGAGTGGCCGACTTCCATTGTTTTTTGGATCCGCTCCCCGTGCTCGATTCCGGTGATAATCTTCGCCTACTTTTTGAAAGAAACTTGTGAATGTGTTTTCTTTTAGCGTGGCAGGGACATTTTTTTGCGTCCCCATGTACAAGGCTGGATCAATTCGAGTTTGTTCATAGGCCACCAATGGTGCATATAAAGCGTTACGGGAGAGGCTCTTGAGTTGCTTGCTATCACTACTTGTGACAGAAGCCGAGGATGACTCCTTTTCATTCATATTGATAACATCTGGTGCTTTTCTTCCTCTCTTGTGGGTGCGAGTCGTTGGTTTTGCACAGGTATACCCCCTGGCGGTAGATTGGGTTTAACTGCTACAATTTTACAGTTACATTTTTACCTGGTAGGTACACGGAAAACGGTGTACCAGGTACCAGGTACGGTAGTTTGATGGGCGGTGCACGATTCGGGTGGAGAGGGATCCATGTCTGCCCGTCATCCAGGACGGCTATAGTCTGTTGGGCAGAGCCCTCTTTGCCACCGATCAAAGATCGGAACGCCCCCCTTCGGGTACAAGTACTCCATTGAGATCTCGTCGCAGGTCGCCAGTCGGCAGGGTAAACTACCTCAACACTCTATACGATAGAGAGAGACAATAAAACCAAGCAGCCCTTTACCGCAAACGTCGCAGGTCACTAGCTAGGTACAATTTCTTTCCCCTCATCCAACATATTCATCCCATATTACAAATTTACATTCGTTCACGTTGTTTCGATTCCTATTTTCCCCAAAAATGAGAACTCTATTCACATGCTTGGTAATCTTTTGTGGCGCGTTCGGTAAGTAGATTGATACAAGGTCGAATGAGTTTGGGTGACGCAGTTTCTCACTAGTTCTTTCCTTGGTGCCGGATTTTTCAGCTTTTTCACCCAAGATCTCGTTTCGATCTAGAACGACAAGGACGACGATTTTAAATGCTGGGTCGAATGCTGATGAACGGGTAAGCAGGCATAAACGATTATTTGTCAACAAGTGCTTTCTAGTCGAGATACTCAAAGGCGATCATGTTGTTTTATTTTTGGTAAATATCATTTTCAAAATAGCTACCGATGAAAAAAGGATCCACATGTGCATTGATTACACCATTTACCGATGATGGCAAGATTGATGTTCCCTGCTTGGAAAAGTTGATCCAATTTCACTTGGAGCAAGGTACAGACAACTTGTGTGTATTGGGAACAACAGCAGAGGCAGCAGTCATGTCGATGAAGGAACGAGAATTGGTTTTGACAACAATCGTCAACATTGCCAAGGGCAAGATCCCGCTTCTCGTCGGAACGGGAACCATCAATCCAGAATCAGTCAAAAGCATGACTCAACAGGCCATTGATTTGGGTGCAGATGCCAGCTTACTCGTCAATCCATACTATGTCAAAGCACCCCAGAGAGGATTGATCAAGCATTATACTACCATGGCAGATATGGGACTACCAATCATCATGTACAACGTTCCTGGTCGAACAGCATCAAACATTCTTGATGAGACTATTGTCACACTATCGGAGCATGAAAACGTTATTGGAGTTAAGGATGCTACGGGAGACTTGAACCGATTATCATCGTTGAAAAAGTTATTGGGAGACCGAGATGCCAGTTTCTTGAAGTATAGTGGTGATGATGCCACGACGGATGCTTTTGTTTTGCAGGGTGGAGATGGCTGCATATCCGTGACAGCAAATTTGGTACCCGGAAAAATCCGAGAGGTGGTCCATGCTGCTCTCAAGGGGGATGCAGATTTGGTCAAGACATTAAATGATCCATTGCGCTTGTTACATACCAAGTTGTTCTGTGAGAGCAATCCGATTCCTACCAAGTGGGCTGCCAAACGAATTGGCCTCATCAACTCTGCCTATTGTCGACCACCCTTGGATGAGATGGACTCTCAATTTGAAAACATAATTGAAGACGCTCTGAGAAGCGCAGGACTTCTTTGATGGTGAGAGTTTATGACACACACAAAGCTCTAGGATTCGGGTTGCAGCTAGCGAGATCAAAGTAGATTTACATTTAGATTTCCAGCCATTGGCTTAATGAACTAGATGGTACCACAACAACAACAAAAATGCCCTTTTTTTCTTGACCAAGCAAGTGCTTGTTTGTTGGAATATTGAAACGACAAACGACCGATGCTTTCAACTCGCCTCAGTCGATGTAACTCGTTTCGTAATGAGTTTCATTTCAAAACCAAAATTATTGTGCTGAGGTGCAGCCTGCATAACGAAAGAGCAAGGTATCTGGATGAGACTGGATAGCCAAACATGAAAGCTCCCCACATCTGCGTACTTACATTAAATAAATCTTCTGCCCTCACAGATTTGGTGGCAATCGCTGGGGGTGCAGAGTAGATTTTCACTTTTTGTTTGGTGACTGCTTTGTCAGGGACATCATTATTCGTTGGAACTTTGTTCGAAACGTTCGAAAGATTATTCTTTGTTGACTTCCCAATACCTTTCACGTCCACCAAGGGTTTCCCACCCTTGTATCTGATACTAACACCAATCTGACCTGACTTTAGCTCGTCAGTCTGAGCTTCTTCTTTTTCCCATTCTCTGTCCTCCTTTGCAGACTGTAGTGCTTCCTTTAGATCCCAGTCGGCGAGCTCCAGGTACCTGAGTGGGAAACAAAGAAATGAGGCACAGAAGGATACAATTTGCCATCGATGGGTGTGCGGCTACTTACGCTCTAGCCTCCGTTGCATTGATATCTGGATATTCTGCTTGAAAATAAGACAATTTATACTCCTTGGTATCCGTATCTTGAACTCGAATGAATCCAGTTCGAAGCGCTTGCTTTGACAATGGGATGAGAAGTTTTTTGGGTGCACAGTGCAGTGAATTTCCTGAAAAGTGGTTTGCTCGTCGTAGATTGGAAGCGCTAACCTTGTATGCTAAACATACTCCTTGCAGAGTGTCTGTCGGCAGAACAATATGTTCCACATAATCCACCCCCAAAACTCCCTTTCCAGAAGGACCTAGGACATTGTCTTGGGAATCAAGGGTGGAAGACGAGACCGTTCTTTGGATTTTAAACGGTAGTGAAAGTGTTGTGTTAGAAGAGTTCTCGTGGTCAATAGATCTGACGGAGCCAGCGCGAACAACAATAGCCTCCCCTCCGATAGATCGGTTTGACGCTTTTTCGGAAAGAAATTCCCAGTCTTCTTCCGCGTTCCCAGGATTGAAAGTAAACTGATCAATCACCTCCTTGGGAACTTCCACAATTGCTGTTTTAGTCTCTACCACAGGTTTTGGCACGGATCCAGCCTTCACGTCCCTCACCGGGGGCAACTTTTTATCGGAAGATCGCAAGTGTGTTGCCTGCTTTTGATCTCTCGACTGTGTGTCATGGGCTATATCTTGCACAAGAGTCGTAATAAACTGCTGCACTTTCCAAGGAAAGAATTCGTTCTTTTCTGTCATGGTGGATTCGTTTCGATTAACTTGTGAGCAACCGAAACAAGTCTATTCAAGAAGTCGCTTTCTCCGAGGGATGGGAAATTCTATACTTTCTACGCTAACAAGCGATCAGCTATGGGCACCCGGTTTCTTGTTTGGCCGACGATCAAAACTTGTTCTACTCGATTGCCGTGACACAAAAATCAGGCATCCCGTCGAAATCATGTTATTACGTTTATACACGAGCCAAGCCATAAAGTACGTTCGACCAAAATTGGCCAATAGCCCCATCGGCTTCGTGCTCGCAAGTCCCAGAGGTAGGCAAACGTTACGGCCACCGTCCAATATTTTTGGCAAATCGTTTATAAGTTTAAAAACCCGCGCTTTCTTTATATGTTCAACGTTGCTGTATAGGTTTATAAAGAAAGCTACCAAATCCCGCGAATTGATACTTCCAGACCGCGGATAGAATATTTCCTCCTCGTCAAAACTCCACAAAAATTTACTGTCAAGTGATAGACTTCGGCAAAAAAGCTTTTATGTACCTATGATGGCAGGTGGTCTAGTAGGTTGTTTTGCTTGCAATGGCAAAGGATGCGCAGGCTGAAAGTAGCTAGGATATGGGCATTCCATAAAATTATTATTGTCATAATCCAACTGCCCAATTCACGGCGCGTGCCACTACCAGTACAAGTACCGGTAGTTTCATGCGACCTCAGCAAGTAGAATGCATGGAACATTTTTCAAAACATTCTATAATTCGATTTCTACTGACAAGGGTAGGGTAACCGTGTAGATGACGATATCTGGGTCTGATGTGTCCAGTTATCATGACTTACTGTAAGCTCACTTTTGCAATTGTGACTGGTGTATGCAGTGAATTGTGAACAAGGTCCTCAGCCAGGACGACACTTTGTATGATTTACTTAGTATGGATGATTGAAGGTTGAATCGTTTCTAATAATGAACGTCGATGTGATCAAGACAAAGTCCCAAGTCGCCTTGATAGGTTTGCGAATAAGAACGAACTACTACAAAACACACAGATCAACGATAATTTTAGAGTTCCGAGTAGTCAACCGGGTCATAATGGTGGCATCTTTTTTCGTTTGTGCCTACAATGACCGCCGGAATGACCACGACATGGACTCTTGTAGTCCCAACGTCTGGGTTTCGTCGTGCTTCTTTCGACATGTCATTTTATTGTTTACAGCGAACATCTCATCGACAGTGAATTTGAACCAGTGCTACTTCATCGACGCAGACATTATCATAATACCATGCCAAGCGACCAAGAATTGCGAGCCGTGGCCGAAGAGTGGAAACAAAAAGGCAATGAAGCCTTTCAGAAATCAGAATGTGAGACTGCCATCCTGGCGTACTCCCAAGCATTGGTTCAAGTTGACCGAATCATTGCCACCCCATACATCCTCAAGGCTACTCTTTTGTCTAATCGTGCAGCATGCTACTTGAAAGAAGCAAAACTTCAAGAATGTCAGGACGATTGCACCACGGCTCTGGGTCTTCTAGACAAGGAGAATGACACAAATCTCAGGGCCAAGATTCTCTTTCGACGTGCCAAATCGCTCTTTTTACAAGCCAACATGCCACACAAGAGAAAGGAGGACGATCTTCAACTAGCTGCCAAAGACTGTATGAATTTGTTGGGCTTTGATCCGAGTAATAAGGATGCAACGCAGTTGTTGAACGCGATTCGAGCGCAACATGTCGCCGAGACAAAGCACACTCACAACACTCCTCTTTCAAAAACACTAGAAGCCATCAAAAAGAAAGATGACAAAATTCTGCACAATATCAAGGTTCTTCTTGGTATGCTCAACAATGACACCATGGGTGCAAGTATGGAATTGGGACGATTGGGCGGCGTCCAAGTACTACTCCAGTTGGCCAGTGACCCCTTCGTGGATTTGAAGCCTAGGTATCTGTGTCTGCAGTGTCTTTCGTGCGCAGGATCGCATCCTCCATTTTGCCGTGCATTCCTCAAGGAGGAAATTCAAGAAACACTGACAAGCATGATTGTCAAGTCCAGCAGTATTCCGGAGGAGATGGATTTGGTCGTCGGTGCCATGACTATTTATTTGCGAGTTATCCTCCACTGGGATCGTGACGACTCCAACCAAGAAATTTCTGGTGCAACCAAGCTGCAGTACAAGGCTCAGGTGGATGCTCTGGTTGCTGCCTATGGTTCAAAGAATCTCACATTGATTCGAGCGGCAAACGACATTTTGTCGTCGTGGACGGCTGGTGCTCAGCGCGAAGCAGTCATTCGGTCTTCGCTCGACAATTTTGTAGATTTGCCCATTCCAAAACAAAATTCGAAATGGACCAGCTTACACCACAAGATCTATCAGCCTACAAGAACCGCCAGTATCAAAAGAAAACCAGAGATCAAGCTTGGGCGTTTGAAAGGGCCACCTTGTTCATCAACAACGGGGGTATGGAAAAAATGTTGGAATGCACAGTGGCCGCAAACGACGCTACGCTGAGAAGGGAGATGAGTGTAGCCATGGGTAAAGTATTTGCTGCTCTCGACGCAGAGGAGAAGATGCAGGCTGCCGCAAGGCCACTGCTTGGTATCAAGGAGAAAGGAGGGACTGGTGACGAGAAGAAAGAAGAGAATTTAGGTGTCGTCATCGAAGAACTGAAAGAGGATGATGATGAAGAAGAAGGCAAGGTCGTTGATGTTGTAGACGAAGAGGTCAAACCGGACACTTTGAGTTTCGAGAAGAAAATGGAACGAACAGCATTGGTCACGGCGTTGCTCCTTGCAAATGGAACTGTTGGTGCCTGGGCTTTGGGCGCGAATTCTTGGCCCCATTGCAAAGAGCACTTGACAAGCCTTGCTGACTCTGATCAAAAGACGGCTTTGTGCCTCGTTGCAGAACTTCTGGCTGCTGCAGCTTCGGTGAAAGAGACACGTGCCGCAGTGGGTGCCTACCTTCTTGAACCATCGATCAAAAATCTCGTTAGCCATGCCGACAAGGATGTCCGAACGGCAGCTGCATCGTCTGTCGCCAAGCTGGGACTCGCAGAACAAGAGACTGAGGATATTGAATTGGTGGGACTATTAGAAGCGGCGTGCTACATGCTCGAAGATGGTGAAATCGGCAGTGACAAAGCTGAACTCGTGAAAACCAACATACCTGAAGCTGATGGAGGAGCCTTGTCTTCAATTGATAGAGGTGTCGAAGTGATGACATATCTCATGTCAAAGACACTCGTGAAGGAGGAATTAGCCCATGGTTTCAAAGCAACGGCAGAATCGAAACACACTGGCCTTGAACTCATGGTTAAGGTGGCTGATAGACCAGGAGCTGGACAGGCGTTATCGGCGTATGGACTTGCTTCTGCTTTTCAAATGATGGCAGCAACTCCACTGACTTTACGGAAAGAAGCCTTTGAAGGAAAGCAAGTGACGATGGAACAATACGATGAGTTGAAGGCTATGCAAAAGACTTCTGACGAAAAAGAATTTGATGACGAGCCCGAACTAAAAGAAGATACACCAGAGCAATGTGCAGCGAGAATTGGTAAAATGGTCAGTGCCAACGTTCCCCGAGCCTTATGTCTACTAGCAGATGGTGCTTCAGACCAAACTTTGGAAGCCGTTATCACCGGTTTGAATCGCATGGCCAACGAACCTTCTGTTCGCGGTACCATGATCCAACAAGGTGTCTTGAGCAAGCTGATTAAGATAGAAAAGGAGGAGAAAAATCCATCAGAACTTCGCAAAAAGATTCTTCGTAACATCCGACACTGCATAGGAAAGTTGCTTGTGACGATGAATCCTGGTTTGTTGACTTCGGCGCAAAGAATGGGAGCCATAAAGCCGCTGATTCAGCTTGTGAGAGAAGTTGGATCGTCTGATTTGCAACAATTCGAAGCCCTCATGGCCCTCACCAACATCGCTTCCGTCGGGGATGACACAAAGAATAAGATTGTCGCAGAGAGGGGATTGGCAACCTTCAAATTTGCGATGTTTTCTGACCATGAAATGGTAAAGCAAGCAGCGACAGAGGCCATGTGCAACATGGTGGGTAATGAAAAGTTTATGGAGCAATTGCGAGAAGCGGACGAGCTTCGACTTTGGCTGGCCCTTGCGGCTGATTTTGAAGACCACTTTACCAGTGCTCGAGCAGCTGCTGGATGTCTTGCCATGGCAACTGCCGATCCACAAATCGCAAAAACGCTGATTTCACTCCCCAATTTCAAAAAGCGTATCGACGAGACTCTGGAATGTGGATCATTAGAAATCATTCACAGAATGTTTGTCGTCGTCCTGAACTTAACCGAGCTGGGAGGTGAGTACAGGGAAGCTGCAGAATCGAATGGGTTCATTGCTTTCGCTCGGGCCTACGTCGAGTCGTATCATGATGGTTCCAAGGTGCAAGAACTGGAATTTGGCCCTGAAGAAATGCCAACATTCAAAGCAACCGTCGAAGTAGCAAAGCAAATTGTGCGAGCTTGTGGGTAGGTTCACTGAAGTAGTCATATAAACTATTGAGGTCTACTTATTAGGATCCCCGCTTTGCAGTTTTAAATTGTCATCCAAGTCATGGTCAGGACTACTACTTCCGGGTAGGAGATACAAGCACCGGTTGTAGATGAATTTGTTGATGGACCAATTGGACTTGACGAGGAGTAATTTTTGCATTGGGAGATGTGCTGAGAATCGATATATCTGGTTCTGACAAGGCTGAAAAGGCGTTCTTGCCTTGCAACAATGCTAACAGGCTTCATGTTACAGTCATCGCCACTCCTTTCATTCTATAGGAACTTGGGCTACGAAGAACGGTCCACTCGACAAGTACCTATAGTCAACAATGTTTCTCAAACAGATAAATCCAAGAGAAGGATCTTCCACATGGACTTGAACAATAGGATAAGCATAACAAGAATGCTTTACATGAGAAAGGTCGTGCACACATGTCACAAGCTTGGTCTCGTGTCCCTGACCTTGATATGGAGGCAACACAAATGACAAACTCTGGTAAAGGCTAGTGAAAAGGGTACACGAGAATGAAAAAGCGATCCAGCCAATGAGTACTTCTTGGGGGAACTCTTGTGAAACGAGTAGATAACATTCCAAAACCCGGATAGATCATCAGCAACATTCCCGTCATCAGCATTTTAATGAACCATTGTGCGAGTTTCTGAACTTGTGAATGATAATCGGCAGCAGAGATGCCATCGGCAACACTGATTTGTTTTGAACATCACGAGAATATTCGACAAGGATGGTCCCAAGGGGCTCGTGGCAAAAGTCACTTGAACAATCGTCGTCGTCCTCTATAATAGTTGGTAGAGCCTTGCTAATCCAATACCTAGATTTCTTCTTGGGTCATGGGTTCCATTCCAGTCGAGACTTTTCGGTAATGGGTTCTTCTTGGTTGAGATTTCGTGGCGTTTTCGGTGAAGCAAGACTCGGCATCGCCGGCAAATTGGATTTCCGACTTCAACGTGTAAAAGGAGAATCATCGAATTGATGTGATTTCTGCAATAATTTGCCTGGTTCATACTGACTTGAATTCGACTTTTCTCTGGACGATGACCGCGATAAAATTCCAAATTGCACAATGGTCGTCGACAAGGCCGCAGGCGTCGTTTCCTCGTGATCCAAACTACATGTACCGGAACTGGCACCAACTGAAAACTTAAGTGAGGCCATTCCAGAACATCCCGAGGCCTCCTGAAATAGGCTATATTTTACACCAAATTTCCCCCCAGAAAATCGAAAACGGCATCGATTATGCATATAATCGACAAAGGCATCGATTTTATGCATATAATCGCAAACGCATCGATTATGGATTATGGATATAATCGAACTATCGATTGTGCATAATCGACACGACCACTTTTTAACAATTACATCACCCATCACCCCATCACCCATCCACACGGTGAGCGAATTTGGAACCAATTGCAATCGAAACAATAAGTGAAGCAATGGAAGAACCTTTGAATCATGATGTAAATTCGATTACCATTCAACGTCCCGACGACTTTCCATCCCATGGTCGTGATGGGTTGGCAACCGCTTCGGTTTTGAAGCATGCGCTTCCTCGGTTATCTCGTGTGCTCGTGTGTCGTGATGCCAAATATCAAACCTCCCGTCACGACAGTAGTTATGGAATTGGCTAGCATGTCCCCAACCAACCTGACCGACCGAACCAGTCCCCTATAAATCAGCAGGGCAACGACACTCAAGAATGAAGATGGAATCACACCTACCATTATTGAGCCTGCAAATACTATCTTTGCCCTCCGGACGTCCCCAAAAGATTCCTGCACATAACGATTTGCAAATGCTACATCCGTGATTCCATTGTCATGACAGCGATCCAACGACGGACCGAAGAGGCTGATCAGGGATTTGAAAAATCGTACAAATTGTCATTAGGCATATGCAACGAACAACATAGGGAACTTGTCCGTTTCCATGGTTTCCTGGAAATGTCACTATGGCACTGCTGGTGGGACAACGAAAATCGCCATTACTACACGGCAGTGCCAGTCGATCACTTCCCAAATTGATTCCTCCTGCACCAGTAATGGCACCATCGACCCCGCCTCCTCCCAAACATCGTTCGTTGGCAGCATCACAATTTCTCCAC